>PVLD010017516.1:0-41684 GCA_004027595.1 Dinomys branickii
CATGTCTGTATATGGGTCCATACATCTACAATTCGAAGATATCAATGGATAAAGCAACAACTACTGTTGAGACCATATCACCTTGTCTATAGATTAGTTGTGATTGTACTATTTTCTATGATAATGGGTGTCTGTTTGTCAATATGTTTTTGTACTTTTATGTTTCTAAAATAAAAAAATAAAAATAAAAAAATAAAAAAAAATAAAAAAAAAATAAAAAAAAGTGTATACCTTCCAATACATAGTATAATACATTGACTGAAATACAGTAAGTGACTCAAGTTTAAGCAAAATGTTATTAGCTGATTAAAGTGGGTACACAAACAAGTGAAGTTTATAAAACACTGTTCTGACCCAAAGGGTCAAGCTCAGCATCTGCTAAAGGTGTTAAAGTAACACATAAGCAGTAATCCTAAAAGCTGAAAAGGTAGCCCCAGATTCCAAGCTTCCTTGAAAGTAAAGACATGTCTGACATTTGAGCTCCTATTCCTGGGTAAAGCGAGAGCCACTGCCTATTTTCAGAAATTTGAGTACAGACTCCTGTTTATTGTGATTGTTTCCTTGAGAAAAAAAGTAATGACCTGCATAAGCCTTGATATATTTCAACTTCTTTGTAACACAGCTAAGAAGCAGAGTCATGTTGAGATGGACTAGGTTGTCTTAATAATCACTGATTTAACTAAAATGTTCACGGATCTATTCAGTTTCTGAGATTTTAGGAACCATAAAAATTGCAACCAAACTGAAGGAACATTTTGGAAATGAGTAAGTATAAGCCATAAATTTGAAGCCCAAGGCAGAGATTATCTTTTTAATGGATCTATTTTCCTTTCCCCTTTTATCCATTCCATTCAATCCGTTTGTTTCAAAGAAAGATGCTCTGAGTCATTCTGAGCCAGCAGTGCCCTTCAGAGAGGATGACCACCTACCCACATGGCCCTGCCGCCCTGCTCTGGGGAGACAAAAGGCTTGTATGAATTGCTTCCTTCATTCTACATTTCTCTACTGCAAAGCAAAGTTGAAGACCGAACAGTGCGACAAATGTAGCATAAAAAAGTTCCACTGGGGAAGTGGGATTATTATGGAATGAGGAATTTGTCCTCAGAACAAGACCCCACACAGCCGTGGCAGTTGGTAATGGAAGGGGGTTTCTTCTATATCCAGCCACAGTCACTGTTGGTTGGTGAAATAACAACCTAGGGAGACACTTTTACAAATGAAAAATGTTCAAAACAGAAAAATCTCACTGTCTTCAAACTTTCAAGCTGAAAAGCACGTGGAAATACATGGCTTTCTTTGTAACAGATTATGAAATCCTAGCACAGCTTTGCCAGAAGAAATGATAGCAATGTCATACAGTATGAAGTCACAGCCACAGACACATATGGATAGTGGTTCTCAAACCTAATCACGCGGGAAACAGCTGTAAGTCATGATATCATTTCTGGAATGCCATAAATATTGACATATTTTAGTACCAAGTGAACTGAACGCAGTTTGATTCACAGATAACGTGATTTTATATGTACAACTTAAAATCATTAACCAAGAGCACACATGCCCTTAAAAATGAAGAATTCAGCTGTTTCTAAGTACTTTCAATGAGAATTATTAAAAACATATTAATATATGCTTTTCATATGCTAATATGGCTGTCTGTAAAAATGAGAAAAAAGATTTAATGAAAATTTAAGGGTGAATGCTTCTAAAATTGAGGACCAAAAGTGTCTACTCATCTTATTTTTTTGAGAATTGCAAGATGCACAGCCAGTATCTCATTTCAACGTTGAGAATTCTATCACTCTGGAAAAGCCCCATGTTGCACACGATCTTGGTTTGAAAGTCATCAGCCTAAACCAAATCCCTTAATATAGAGTTAAGGAAGCTGATCTAGAGTAACAGTGATTTGCTAGAAGTCATAGAAATAATTTGTGACAAAGTTGAGTTAGAAATCATGTCTCAACTCCTAATCTTACACTTTTTGCAAATTATCCCAGATCTAAGTGTAACCATCCTCTAGAATCAGGTGGTTTTTGTCTCTCAAGTAGAAGCTGGAGGAAGTCTACAAAAAAGAGGAAAAGGGGAATAGGGAGTAACTGGGCAGGATCTGCTCGTAGTGCAACCAGCCTCAAACTAAATGAACAATCAAACTAACAAACACCCCAGAGAAAAGTCGATTGAGATATTAAAGTGTTTCCAAGCCCTCCTTTGCCCTCAGAATCACACAGAAGTCAGTGAAGAAGGCGTGGGGGTGGGGGGTACCTTTGGTAATATCAGCCATGTAGATAAAAGAAAGTACTGTCTTCATGACTAAAGAGAGAGATGATATCTCTAAACATACAATGGAACATATCACCTTAACAGAGGATTTGATTCGTATAAAAATAGAGGAGACCTGAATAGAACCCTATTAATACTCATTATCTGTCCCGTACAGAAGAGTTTGCCAATTACCCTAGTAAGTTTAAAAGTTATACTGAATTTTATTTCTATCAGAAATTACATTTTTCTGCATTGCCTTGACCTTTGCCAAATATGTGCTGGTGGTCCGATCTATCAGCCTATTTCTAGACCACACCGCTGAGTTTTCTGCCATGATTTGACATTTCTAAGCCTCTTATCTCAAATTTTTAACCCTGTAAATACATGGCCCTGACCCCAGTACATATGTGTAGATTCGTTTTAGAATGTCAGACATGCAAGTTTCTTTCATTTAACTATTATTATTCCCTGTGAAGACAGTAACAGGCCTTCAAAGGTTAGCTCTAATGTGTAATGTATTTTGTGTAATTTTTGTTAGAACAAAAGTAGAAAATATTTTCAGAAAAGGTGGATGCTGACCATGTCAGACATTGTTGTGTTAGTTGTGTGTAAACACATCCTCCATCTGCAGGTATCCAGGCAGGGAGAAGATAAGCGTGCACCTTGTGTTCTGGTCCACATTTCACGGGAGGGATATTGAGAATGCATATTCAATGCTATAAAAAAGCTGTAATGCTCTTCGATTCAATAGATGCACCCCTAGAAATTGTATTATATATTATACCCTTTAGATTGTGCAAACAAAAGTTTATGTGGAAGGATGTTCTTCACTGCTATTTATAACAGCTAAAAATTATAAGTAATTCATATGCAAAATAAAATGCTATTAAATAAGATATGGCATATTCATGTAATAGAATACTATGTTCCCATTAATATTATGTTGAAAGGCATTGTATGAAATGGCATGAAATTCTTCATCATTTATTCTTAAATTAAAAAGAAACAACAGAACAATATGTGAAGTGTGTCACCAAGTTATTTTGTTTCTTTGGGCATAGAAACTGCACTGAGTGAATAAACACTGGAAGGTTGACTCTGTGTTCTTCCAAATTATGATATAATGAGTAATTTAGATTACTTGTTTGTACTTTTACATTTTTTACAGTAAATACCACTCTAAAATCTGAAGAGAGGTGCATATAAAAAGACAACTAGAGCGAAGGTCACTCAGTTGGTTTATATGCCAGGATTATTTAAAAATGAAACAGATTTTTTAAATTACTTCTAGCAATAATTCTCCTTGTATGTATTCAAAAAGGAAAATGACTGTCACCGTGGCCCTCACCATAGTAACTTTTTAGAAGATACATACAGCTGTCTAAAGTGCTAGAAGGTAAGAGCCGTGGTTCTCAAAATTCAATTTTATCTTCCTTTATTTTATTTTACTTCCAGAGTTGCACAGTTACAATAGAAAACGTTACCTTTCATAGGAGCTTTCAAAGCCATGGATGTCACCAGTCGGCCTGGCTGACCAGATTTTTTGCTGCGTGTTACCCTATAGAAATAGGATAATTGACAATTATCGCTGATGTTCAGCATTGCACGGGTTAGTATTCCTAAGCACTGAGAGGAAAACCAAACTTTATTGCTGCACTGTTTTGGAAAAAAAACCTCTTCATAAGATATTAATGTTAGTTTTATATTTTATGAGTTTAATTTGATGTCTACTTATACCATGTACCTCTTTTGTTTTTATAGCTTTCCAGATATTTCCCCAGTCATAACGTCTCATATTAATTAAGCATGAACATAGTCATCCTCCCCAAACATAACTTAAACTCATCCTCATCCTTCTACTCGTGTTATTCTTCAAGTCTTTCTTATGCATCATCCAGTCAGTCCCTCGTCTAGCTCGCTGACAGCGCGGTTAGGCACGGCCAGCCTCTGCACCAATCACACCCTCAGACAGCTCCTGGTACCTCACACGTTGCCATTTTTCATATCTGATATTTACATTCTCGGAGCCAATTTTGAGTACCTGTGACAGGAGTCATATTCCAGCCAACTTGAATCAGTTTCACAAGTAATTGTATGAGAGAGTATATAAAAAAGTATAGCAGCACCATTTTAAAACCAATTTGATAACTTTTACTATATTTTATCTTCCACTGATTTTGCAAATTTTTCCCAAAATAGTTTACTCTACATAAACTCTGACACTGGCATGTCTAAAGCAAAATGCATTTTTCGTCCTTCTCAGATTTCTGGTCCCTGCTCCATCTCCTGAGTTGTTTTAGTTTTTTGTCACTGTAAGTCAACGAGTTATGATGATATTATCTTTGCTGCTTCTCCTCTTTCTTGGCTTTGGTTCTTTGAGTCACTGTGCTTTGTTCTCCTGCCGCTATTCCAAGTGGTGATTTTGCTAATATTTTCCTCTCTTCTTTCACCAACAATGGCCAAGTCACTCCCCAACCCTTTAGTTTTTCTGTGAAGCCTTCCCAGATCATACACATATGCAGCTACCGCTGAACCCCAACCACTGCAAAATTAATTAAGCACTTCCTCTCCGTGCCTCCCAAACTCCATATATTGTAAATATAAACTCGTAAAACAGTGCAGAATTCAGAATAATCAGTGACATCCAGATCATTCACACTTTAATGTGTTCTCCATCAAAATACTTCAAAGAATCAAAAAAAAAAAGATGCTGTGAAGATTTAACTTGGAACAATACAACCGTCACCTTTCCTTCCATCTTTCCCTCATTTTTCGGTGCATGCTGGAAATAAAAAGAGTTGGATCTTAGAACAATAAAAATCACAGTCCTAGGGCTGGGGATATAGCTCAGTGGAATAAGCACCTGCCTAGCAAGCGCAGGGTCCTGAGTTCGATCCCCAGTACCGCAAAAAAAAAAAAAAAAACACAGTCCTAGTGAGAATGACCCAGCTTTCTTTAATTTTCATCTCTTCCTTAAGCCTTTCCTCCTGCGTGACTCAAAGTAAAATCCTGATGAAACAGATGAATTAGCAAATGGACTTATTTTTTACTTGACCCTTAAATCTGTGCTCAATGCTAGAGAAGTATTTTTCAAATTGTGGATTTAGACCCATAAGAAAATCAATTAGGGTCATAAAATCAATTTGGTGGGTCACAGCTACTATATTTTTAAAAAAGAAAATGAAGTAAAATGAAATAGAAAACGTCAGAGCACATTATGTATGTACATACTGGATCATAAAGTAATCTGTATTATTTTCCCTGTGGCTCTGAGTAAAACACTGTATAGAGAGTATAAAGAAATATGTGTGTCTAGATTTTATATACACGTTTTGCCCTAGCTGAGAAAACTAAAACTTGTTCATATATAGCAAAAAATAATTCCATGACACATCAAGTTCATTTCTGTTTTACATCATGGCCATAGATACAGGTTTGAATGATTAGGCAGCTTTGATAGGTAAGTTAATATTTTGGGTGGTGCCCCTGAAAGTGAACAGAATTAGATTCTATGTAGGTAAAGAGAAATGTATAAAACTGTGTGTTCATCCAGACTGAATGGGGCAGGTAAGGTGTTTACGGAAAGACTCCAAAACAAGATTTGCTAAAACGGATCGCGACTGACTTAACACATGTGCTACAGTGAGACATGAGCACTGCAACCACACTTACCTACTCTGCCTCCACCCGACGGCAACCGGCTAGCCCCCTCCCGCTCGCACCCTCAGCTCAGCTTTTCTTCCCTCACTCGGCGGGTCCTTGTAGAACTTCCCACAGTACCCTTTCCGGGAAGCCCATGTACAGCAAAGCACCGCCATTGCCTGTTTGATTTCCTATGGCCCCTGCATGACCAGTGAGTCTGTAGTGACAGAATGTGAACCTATCTTTCTCGCTCTTCTACCCCTGGGTCTAACAGAGGACCCGAGTCAGTACTTGTTGAACAAATAATATCTAATGTGATTCTAGGTTATTATTTTAGAATGCTACAAATTACTTTGCATTTAATAATATTGACTATTTGAGGAGCTAAAGGTTGGATGATGAAATATTTTTCACTCTTTACAAACTGTATTATATAAGAATTTCATGCAAGGAAATAATAGTTCATCATTTAAAAACAGTAGTAATTTTTGTTTCAAATAAACAGTACTGAACTACAGAATAAAAGAAAATCTGACAGAAATCCAGTCGGTGGGGGCTTCCCTTCCTCTCTGCTCGTAGAAAGCTCTCCTTGGAGGGAGACACTTTTCCCCACGCTCAAGTATGTCCTCCTTCTTGAGGATTTTGAAATTTCTTCATCTGAGAAGTATGGCAGTCCGTCAAAAGTATCAACTTCACTTTTCCTTGCATATGAAGATGCATATGCATAAGCTGGGAGATAAATTATCAATGGTGAAATTAAAATTACCATACAACCCTAAATTAACGACTTAAAATAATTTAAAATGAATCACTTAATGGAATAATAATGAAAATAAGATGGCTTGTATCATTTCGTATCTTCAGCAACAGTTTTTCTTTAAGGTCAAATGTAAATGTATATAAGTAAATGTATAAAGGACATTCACACCCCACTCCGAACATAATTTCAGGGAAGGTGCCCAAACCCACTCTGGATGGCAGAACAAGGACCTCTGCTTGCTAGTGTATATAGTTCTGCTCACATACGAAAAAATAACTTGATCCACATAAACTTCCCGTGGTTCGATCAGGCCAGTAATCCCCATTCCACATAGGGAAAACAGGCATGTTTGGCAGTTTAAAATGATTCCTCTCCATCACACAACTAGTAGCTGAACCCAGACTATATTAGAGGTTTATTTTATAAAGTCATACTTTTTTTCCTAAAAATATTTCATTCAAATTCCATTTGATCCAAAGTCAAATTATAAATAAAAATGTTTACCGAATGACTTTTCTAGCCCCATTTTGCAGGAATTTCTTATGTGCATTCTCCTCATGTGAGGACAGTGAAGAGGTCAGAGTTTAGCACCATTCCACATTTCTCTCTTGAGAGTGGCTGTGTGCACAGCGACCATTCTCCAAGCCCCTGCCAGCTTGGCAGCTAGCACAGGAGAGAAAACTGCAGGTCCGCCACATGGCAGGCCAGCGCCCTTTCTCCCCGCCAACGGCCATTTCGCTAATGGGCTTTTGTATTCTGTAATTAAATAAAGAAGCCGTGTAATGTATGCTTATCTCTTCACTTGATGGAATTCTAGTCTCTTAAGCTACCCAAAGTATGTACATCATGAATTAGTTTCCAAATATATCTTAAAGGCTTATAGGTTATGTTTTGGGGTGCACAGTTAATTTACTGGAAGTTGAAGGAAAGGTCTTTAGAAATATTTGTGGGTTTAAAAATAAAACAGCTACCTCTTTACTCTCCCTTGATTTCTGTTTTGACAGCTCCTGATGTGAGCAGCAGAATCAGCGCATCATTATGACTGATGATCATTTGTGCAGTAAACAAAAAATGTCAACCCAGGACGCTGTACTTCCAGGGCCTCTGGTCTCCAGAGCCAGTTGCCGCGTTGCGAACATGACAACAAATGAATTGATGATAGCATCTGCTTAATCTGGCTTCTGTCCACATGTCACAACTGTAATGTCCTTAATTGAGACTTTGTTTTGCTGTGGCCTGGTTTCTTCATTTTCTACTCTCTAAACTGAGCTTAATTTAATCAACGCTGACTGAAAAGCTGTCAGTTTTAATGATACTATATCTTTTAATATTTAACGCTTAAGAAATATGCAAACCAAATGTGGTCCTGATCTGAAAGGACTGGATTTTCTAACATCACAGTAATATAATAAGGTTGTATCTGTGATTTGTCAAAAATTATAAGCATTCAAGGAATTTTTTCAAAATATCTAGAAAATTTCTACTAAATATTAGCTGATACTCTTAATATAGTTTTGATGGAAATGGAAAAAATCAAACAATAAAATTTATGAATTCACTCTGAATTACTTCAGCATTCATTTTCTTTATAAAACAACCAGTTAAGTGATATTTCATCTGAGTGAAAAAATTTTAATACAGAGATGAATGATAAATAACCCAGGAAGTATTCACTCTCATCTTTTCAGTAATAAATTTGGTATAAATTATGAGTTTCACTTGCGAACAATTGATGATGACTTATGTATTTATACAGATATCGAAACCTAACATCCAGCACACATTGGGTGTTCAACAAGACATATTTAAACTGTGTGTAGTGATACAGGAGAGTTAGAGCCCTGCGTGTGACCAATGTTGCCCTCTAGTGGTTAGTGTGCCTAGGTGGGGCTAGGTGCCCTAGGTTCCGCTTGAGTTCCCATTAATCACTATTTTTTGTGAATTGTTTAGGATAGATTCCTGAGAATTTTTTAACATGGCAGTATCATTCCAATACTGTAACAGAAACCTAAACAAAGTCTATAGGATACGATTTGAGGGAAGTAGATTGATTTCATCTTTATAATGCAGTTCCATGCTCTTTTTTAATTATACCCATATTTTGTGTAAAACCTAATTGGATTGAATTGATGTGATTAAAGGGAAACACATTGTAACTGTTCTTAAAAGTCTATCTGAGCTATCAAACGCTATCATATACCTTAATATTGATTTTACTTATATAATTTGCACATTAGAATTGTCCTAACTCGACACCGGCTGAGTCCGGTGTAGGCTTCCCTCGTTTCAGCTCTGCTCTCCATGTGCACGGGAGAAGAACCTGCCCCGTTACTGCCACCACATTCTTACAGCAGCTGATGGGCACGGCTCGTGTGCCACTCTTGCCCTCTGTATGATTCCCCAAGGGCCGTTGCAGAGATGGTTCTGGATCAGGGAACAAGGACTGAGATGAACGGACAGCCAGCAATAAATCCTAGGAAATGGAGGCACGGAGTTCCATGAAGCCACTTAATCTCTTGCTGCAGGCTTTAGCATTTACCTCTCTTCTTTACACCATCTTACCCATAGCATGTGAGTCTACAAGGGGCAGCAGAGACTATCTGAGATGTTCCTCACTCTCAGCTTGCTTGGTGGAAGAACAGGGATGTATGCATGTCTTTCAGTTTAGAATTTGCTTCCTGAACAGTCAGACTGAAACCAAAGTTATTCCCTGTTCAAAATTAAAAGGTGAAAGAAAGGGCAAAAGCATAGTATTATCATTAATAAAACTAAGGCTGCTAGCACATGTACAGGGCACAACACCGTTAACAACACTGGCAAGAATTTGGCATAGAGATATGTCCCTGGCAACTATCTTGTGCCCGCCAGCTGCACCAGGCATAACTCAGGAGAATCTAATTTGCATTACTCAGCATTAGACCTGGAAAGACCTACCTCATCCATCAATGGTCCAGACACCAGCAGCATTTGAGGTGTAATTTGAAGTTGATGAGCATTTGCTGTCTAGGAGTATAAGGCTATTTTCTCTTTATATAAAATCTGCACCTGTCCATTGCAATCAGGGCCAATTACAAGTAAAACTCTGATTTGTTTATAGTCCTGACTCCTTGAGCAGTAAAGCCCTCTTGGGTTACTGTTTGTCTCCCATAACGCAAGGCTCCGTGGTGATCTCAGGCCTCCTAACGGCTCCCATATATTTATTCAGGGCCATGAGTTTGACACCTCTGCAGTTCCTGCCTCATTGCCCACTCACACTCCTGATCTATTCATTAACCCTCTTCCCTAAAACCGTGCATTCCACTTTTCAATGATTCCTTCACCACCAGGTGATAAATAATGATTAGTTATCAAATTATATTCAGTTATATTTAAGTATCTTCTATAGGCCATGTAATTCTCTACTTTGGGCAAGGGGCTCATAGTTGTATAAGAACTCTAAAAGATCTTACTTAAAATTCAATTGTCAATAAAGGAAATTTCAAGTAAAATCTCAGGAAGTAGATATTTCTCAGCAAATCAACATTTGGATCTCTCAAATCATGGCTGACTTTAACCTGGCTCAACCATGGTTTGGAGAGCTAAGCCACCTATAACAGAGATTCAACAAAAATCTACCCTTAAGCCTTGATTAGATACAAGCCAAATCAAAACTTACACCAAACTCTAAATGTGACAGCAGTATACACACAAAATGGCTTCAAATTTTGTAAGTCAGACAAGGACAAATCCTAGAGAGAATGTGGGAAAACAGGATCTCACACACCAGTGTGTAAGTTCATACATTCAGTTTGTGTGTGTGTGTGTGTGTGTGTGTGTGTTATTTTAAAGAGAATGACAAAAAAACAATAAAACAATACAGAATATCAGAACAAGATGATAGGAAATTAACAATGGTTGTTATATTGCACATTGTTATCTTCAAGACAGATGATCAGATTACAGGATACAGGCATGTAAAATTGATCAAACAACATAAGCACTAACTGTTCCTTTCAATGAACTAATAGAAATTAGTGGTACAATTATCTTAGCTTTTGTGTGTGTGTGTGTGTGTGTGTGTGTGTGTGTGTGTGTGTGTATTTTCCCTCCTTTTCTCCTTTTTCCCATCATAGTTGTTCTTTCCTTTTGAGCAGTTTCTTTCCCTCTCTATCTATTGTATCTTTTGGATCTTACTTACTCTTTCAGTTTCTTACACTAGGGAGACAATATGATGTTTACACACGCAAGTCTGATTTACTTCATTTATGAGTATGGTCTTTAGTTGCATCCATTTACCTATAAAAGCCTCAAGTTTATCATTCTTTCTGACTGAGTAATACTCCATTGTTTGGGTTGTTTCCAAGATTTAGCTATGACAAATTGTGTTACTATAAACCAGGGTGCACATATATCTCTGTGGTATGATGTTTTCAGTTCTGGGAAAATACCCAGAAGGGGAATTATTGGGTTAATAATATCCCTTAGTTATTGCAGGCTGGTCAGGTCTGCAATCTACCAAACAAGTGTAGGGCAAAGGCTAAGAAAAAGAGATGAGTGGAATAATTTCAGGAGGATCTGAGCCCTCTCACAGAATTTGAGATGCTCTCAGGGCTAAAACCAAGACTTTCTCTGGATGGCCCGTATTTATTTAGTTATCAGAGGAAGGGAGGAGAGTAGTCAAGAAGGGTGGAACCACTCAAGGACTTCTCTAAGTATTAAATTAATCCACCCAAGAGTGAGATGCCTGAGGCTACAGTCTTTATCTAGTTGAGATCCAATCCAGGTGTCCTTGGTTGTGATCTTGTCTTATCCTTTGAGGCTTTCTGGCTTCATCTGCCATTACAGGCCTTAGTAGGGATCAGTGACTCACAGAGGTTCACTTACTATGAGTCCAGGCAAGGAGCCTAGGCGTTGGACAGAATTACCAGTAAACACGAAAAGCCAATTGGTTAATTTAAGTCCTGCTCAGGGCTGCTTTGTAGTGGTCTCCATCAGGGAATAGCTGGGCCAAATGGGATCTCTAATCCTAGTTTGCTGAGGAATCTCCACACTGATTTCCACAGTGGTTTCATCAGTCTACACTTCCACCAACAGTGGAGGAGGGTTCCTTTTTCCCCACAGCTCCACCAACATTTGTTATTGGTTGATTTCTTAATGACAGCCATTTTTTCTGGGGTGAGATGGAATCTCAGTGTTGTTTTAATTTGCATTTCTCGAATGACCAATGATGTTGAACATTTTTTCACATATTTATTTGCTATTTGTATTTCTTCATCTGAGAAGTGTGTATTCAACTCAGACGCCCATTTTTGGATTGGGTCTTTGAATTTGGGCCAGTCTGATTCTTTTTAATTCTTTATGTATTCTAGATAGAAGTCCTTTATCTGAGGACAACTGGATAATTTTTTTTTCCTAATTCATGGGTTTCCTTTTCACACTGTTGTTCACACTTTTTAAAATAAGAACCCAGTGCTTGATTTTTTGAAGTACTTTCTATATAGTTTGAGTTTTGTTCATGAACTCTCTGCTTATCCCCTTGTCTTCAAGATTTCTACCTACTTTCTCTTCCAGTAGATTTAGTATTTCTGTTTTAATGTTTAGCTATAGTTTAGTGCATGGTGATAGAAATGTGTCTAGTTTTAGACTTCAGAATGTGGAAAGCTAGTTTTCCCAGCACCATTTATTCAAGAGGCTATCTTTCTTCCCCTGAACATGTTTGGCCCCTTTGCAGAAGATAAGGTGGCTGAGTGTGTTTGTAGTTGTATCTTCATCTAATCTGTTCCACTGATCCTCTGGGTTTTTTTTTTTTGGCCAGAACCACGCTGATTTTATCACAGTAGCTTTGTAGTATAATTTCAAGTCAGGGATTGTGATGCCATCAGCCTTGTCTTTGTTACCTAGGGTTGCCTTTGCTATTCCAGGTCTCTTCTGCTTCCAGATGAATTTTAGGACTGTTTTCTCTAGATTTGTGAGGTATGCTAATGGCATTTTGATTGGGATTGCATTAAATCTGTATAACAGTTTTAGGAGTATGACCATTTTCACAGTGTTGGATTTTCTTGTCTATGAGCAAGGAATATCTTTCAATTTTCTGAAATCTTCTTTGATCTCTTTTTTCAAAATACTGTAATTTTCAATTTATAGATCTTTTTCTTCCTTTGTTAGATTGGTTCCTATGTATTTCTTTTTTTTTTTTTTATACTTTTATGAAGAGTGTGGTTTCCCTAATTTCTCAGTGAGTTTGTTGTTTGGGTACAGGAATGCTATCGATTTATAATGGCTGACTTGAATCCAGATATGTCCTTGAATTTGGTTATTAAATCTAGAAGTCTTTTCATGAAGTTTTTGGGTCTTCTATGTAGAGTATCATGTCATCAGTGAATAATGATAATTTCACTTCTTCCTTTCCTGTCCTTATTCATTTTATTTCTCTCTCTTGTCTAATTGCTCTGGCTAATGTTTCAGAACTATGTTGTATAGGAGTGGTGACAGTGGACATCCTTGTCTTGCTCCTGATCGTAAAGTGAAAGCTTTCAGTTTTTGTCCATTTAGAATATGTTCAGTTTAGTTGGGTAGAGTCTACTAAAGGAAAACACTGCACATAAAGCAATTCTACTTGATACAAACACCTATGTTCACCCCAAAACAAGTACCAGAATCTTCAGAACAGCAATAAGTATAATGTCCTGAAATTAAAACAGCACACATGGCCAACAAGAGCAGGAGAGAAAAATATGTTTCACACTAGCATTCTTCACTACAATTAGAATGAATGAACTAAAACTCCACACAATAATTTGGATATATCTCAAGGACAATATTGAAAGAAAAGCTAGGTGTAATGGAGGATATGCTACATGATTGGGTTTATACAAAAGTCCGAACACAAGCAAAACTGTTACACTGTTAAAAGGCAGGATAGCAGCTGTCTGGATGGGGGACACAGGAAGGTGGCACAGGAGTGGGTGCAGAGGGACTATGGGTCCAAGTCTTTTCTGGTTTGGTTTGGTTTTGTCTGGGAGCCGAGGCCTGAATCCAGGGACTTGTGCCCCTGCTCCCTCCCACAGTCCACTGTTCTGTTTTTGGATAAATGTGTTCATTCTGTGAAAATGCACCAAATGGCCTACTTAGGATAATATGTACCTTTTTCTATGTACATTACATTTCTTTATATTTAAAATGTAAGCCTTGTCAAACACCACTGACTCCTCAGAAAGCTTAGAAATTCACACTTCACTGGCTTTTATTTAATTTCTCCATGAGCCTATCATTTGTGTACTTGTAAAGAATCATCATGGTATTTATGGACAATAATTAATCTACTCATAAAATTTTTCAGGACACCTTTAACTTTACATAGCATTTTCCTCTTGGTTATATATTGTTAAATTTGAGGTGCAAAATATATATAGTCTCCATAATTATCATCTTTATGGCCTACTCAACACTACTATGAATTACCAATTTAAACTATTTTTCTAGAGGACTTTCAAGTCAATGCCCAGATGTAGGATGTGCAACATATTTATAAAACTGAGTTAGTCATTTCTAATTTTTTGTTATTTTTTATTCTCTTTAATTGTCTGATCAGTCTTGCATTTTTACATCCGGTAGTCTGAGCAACTTCACTGAATATGTAATAGAAAAACCATTGTGAATTTCCTACCATCTTGTTTTGAAATTTTGTATCATTTTTATTGCTTTTGTGTTGTTTTGTTTTTGTCTTTGTTGTTATTTTATTATTATTTTTTCTCTTTAAAATAAACAAAACTGAGTTAGTGTTTCTCATACCTCATTCTATATTATGGCAAAGAGTCTACAAAATGATCCAAAAATGTTTTGAGAAGAAATAAGCATCATTCCTGGATCATTGCTTCTAACAGTCAAAGCAGCAATACCAAGCATGTTGCCAAAATGATTAACAGCTAATCACGTCTGGTGATCCCTGAGTTGTCAATGGGAGTTAAGGAAATGATGAATAAAAGGGACACATAAAGACCAAAGCCAGTTGATCCGGGTGTTGAAGATAAGACTTGATCTCACCCTCACAGCTGCTCAAGCTGAACCCTCTCCAGTCAAATCAGTCTGCAACTTTATCATTTTATCTTCTTCAAACCCATTATTCAGGCCATTTTGCCCCAGAAATACACACATTTACAGTTCAAGAATATAATTTGTTTGGAGACTACTGACTTCTACAAGCCTTGACTAAGAATCCTGAAATTTTTGATTTTCATGTAAGTTTTAGAAAGGCTGATATTCTGTCTGGTTACATCAGCTCCACATTACTGATCTTGATTTGCTACCAATCGCTACCAGAACAGAGCTCTCAACCCTCGATGTCTGGACCAGTCACCTGGAGATTATTAAAGGCAGATTTAATTCAAGAGAGCTGTCTATGTTGGGGCTTGAAACCCTGCATTTCCAATGGTGCTGATCTGCAGACCATACTTTGAGTAACAAGACTCTAAAAAAGTAGAGGGAATCTCTCTCTAGGTTATTGTGTACAGCTCACAGTCAGGATTTCAGAACCGGAGATCAGCACCCTGAAGAAGGAATCAGCAGTGCAAATATTGGGTCTACAGTAGCTTTCAGGCCGAATCACTAGGGTCTGAACAGTGGCATGTTTTAATTATTAAGACTCTGCCAAACCCAGTAAAGATAGCACTGGTGAGAACTTTCTAAATAAATGTGTTCCCACTGATAGAAGAACATATTAAGATGGTTTGTGAATGTTTTGCTTAATTTTGGACCAAGAAATTAAAGAATAGATAGAGACGCTAAAAAGATATATAAGACCTGTATAATGACGAAGATTTACTACTACTGTATCCCAGACTAAATCAATAACTGGCAACCTAACTGGGCCAGATATTGAGAGAACATGATTTGCTTTTCCCTTTCTTTGCTTTAATGGATTCTCTTGCCATTGGGTCACTTCAGCTTTACAGATTTTATTTTAAAAGTTCTCCAAGATAAAACTCCATTGAAGAAGATAACAAATATGCTGAAAAACAGTGATATCTGAAACAGTGATAACTGAAACTACTTATTTTTGCAGGTAACTGAACTGACCTTAAAATGTGTATTTCTTCTTGGTTACCCTAACCAAGCTTCCTGCTATATAATATTCAAGGTTTGAACTGGCTGGGCCAGGCCAGTTTAACTGCCAATGTGCTGAGGATGACTATTTGGAAAAAATGAGAAGACATTAGTGGAATGATCAAGCAAGGAATGGGAGGCTCCAAGGAACACTGTTAAAGCGAAGGTCTACAGCAATCTCTTCTAATCTACCTACCACTCACTTTTCAATCTTTTCTTGAAATCTTTACTTTTATTACTGCTAATTTTTTTAAATATAAAGTTGAAAGGCATATAAATTCTGTACCAGTTCCATATTTTAATCTGATCACTTATTTTTTTTAACATTATAAGATATATTTATTATTTTTCTGACCAAAGTACAATGATTTTTAAATCTTCTTAAACAAATAACTATGAAAAAGTATTCCAGAAAATAAAATACAAATGGGAAATCTAATCACTAGATTGCCTTTTGCAACTTTACCCTAACCCTGTATCTGGTCTAGGAAACAGACAAAAACCTGAATTGTTACTAACCAAGAACTGAATCATTTCAGCATAAATCTAGCACATGCATTTCGAGGTTCTACTTCTAGGAGTTGTGTTATCAGTTTAATCATGAATAACACTATGTAACAGAGCAAAAGGAACACAATTATTGCTTGTGATTCTTGCTCCACACCCTCTGATTATGTCATAATAAAGCTGACAATTCTGTCAGGCTCTGAATCCCTTGTGACCCTAACCCAAACCTTAGAAGCAGAGACTATGGCCTATCATACAACTTTGCACAAGCTGTAGTAACCTGTTTTATCTTTCTACAGGAAATGGTCAGTTATTTGATAAATATTAAAACATTGCTAGCAATCCATTTTCTGAGTTTGTTTACCAAACACCTTATGTAAGAACTGACTAACAAAAAGTTCCTTTAAAATTTGGTCCATAAATTCACTTAACAGGTTAGAATTTGAAACCTGCAAGAAAAGGAAGTGGGAATCCCTAATCCTAACATGCTGTAATCATGTTTTTTGTTTTATTTTTTTTTGAGACAGGGTCTCACTATGTAGTTTAAGCTGGCCTTAAACTCACTGTGTAGCCCAGGTTGGCCTTGAACTTGAAGCAATCCTCCTGCCTCAGCTTCCTGAGTACTGGGATTATATGTGTGGCCACCATGCCCAGTCGTCATGTTGTAACTACTAAAGGGATATAACATGCTCACAGAAGGCACAAACTATAAAAGGGATAGTTTTTTAACAAAAACAAAGAATTAACTGATACTTTTGTTTTGTGAGCACCATAATAACTAACATGAAGTTAAACCTGAATTCATTATCTACTCCTGTAACTGAAGAAAAACAATTTAATGTCTTACTATGTATTTTATGTCTTACTGTGCATTTTCTAGCCATTAATTGAGATGTAATTCTGCAAGATGAAAACTGCCTTAAAAAGGGGCTGGACAGCAGCTATCCAAGCGTTACTCAGCATGATTTGGGGCTGCGCTCGGGTTCAGAGTTAGCCTTCTTTATCAAAAATCTTCACAACTTCATCAAACACTTCTTCAACTGATCTGGATGCATCTATTTTCCGGACTTTCCCCATTTTATCATATAAGTCAATAATTGGCTTTGTTGACTGAAGATAAGTCTGAATCCTCTTCTCCAAGCTCTCTCTGTCGTCGTCGCTTCTACCACTGCTTTTTCCCCTCTCCAGACATCGTTCAATACAGGTCTCATTATTACAGTCAAAAAACAGAACAAAAGATACATCTGCCTTCCCATCCATGGTCTTGTTCCAACCTTGAAGGTTGTCTTGATTTCTTGGAAACCCATCAATCAAGAATTTATTCTTCTGGGCACTGGCAGCCATTGTTTGATCCATTTCCCTCTTTAATAAACTATTAGTGATCTCAACTGGTACAATCTTTCCTTCTTTAATGTACTTTCCAATGAGTTCACCATACTGTGACTCTGGGTTATTCCTTTAATCACGAAGAAGTTCTCCTGCAGAAAAGTGTGTGTAGCCGTATTTCTCCACGATGCGGACGCACTGGGTCCCTTTGCCGGCGCCGGGACCGCCGAGGACGAGCACGACCAGAGGCTTCATGAGGCCAGGAACGCGGAGAAGCGGCCGGCAGGTCAGCAGTGGGGATATCGGGCCCAGGACGTGCTGCAGCCGGCGGTGGAAGAGGCTCAGCATACACCGCGTCTCTGAGAGCTGCGGGGAAAGGGGCGGGCCGAGCGGGCGCCGGGCCCGCCGCCCCTGATCACTTATTTTATTCTGCAACTTTCACTCCATTTGATTTTTATCTTCACCTTTGTGCTGTCCTCTTCTCTCTCTCTCTCTCTCTCTCTCTCTCTCTCTCTCTCTCTCTCTCTCTGGTTCTCTTTCCTTCTCTCTGTTTTTCAAATTGCTGTCTTGAGTAAATGCCCTCACATTGTACCAGGAAATTGCTAAAGCCAAAGGGTCATCTTAGAAAACTGAGAGCTACAAAGTAATCAAAACAAGCCAATCATATATTGACCTACACAGGATCTTCTTGTTCTTTTACTCTCTAGGCACCAATTGAAAGATTCAGACAAAAAGAAAAAATAACTAATTTAGAATTGAGCTAAAATCACTTGCACCATAGCACAGGCCAGAGGTTGTTTTCTAGCCAATGTCAACTTTACTTATCTTGCAACACCATGTGCTGATGTGTGAACTGGAGATATCCCCCACAGTTGTAGAGAACATACATAACAATATGTGTGCATAGGGTGATGATTAGCACACCTACCTTGGCACTGGGTTGCTGGAGCTCCAATTTCAGCTCTGCTGCTTACCAGAGCCAGATATTGTACATGTTACTGTGAGCTGGTCCTGTTAACATTTGGCTACTGACAGTGCTGAGCTATAGGGCCATCCTGAGGATTCAGCGAGTGAACACTTGCAACATCTAGAATGGCACTGAACAGAGAAGGCACTAACGCCAAGGCCTAATCCAGGCAGAGGAAGAAGTGTTGTAGGAGTTTGACTCAAGGAGTGACAAGCATACACACACTCAGTAAAAGTGTGCAGTCAAAAGAAAATTATCTCGAAACATTATTTATTTGAAAAAAGAAACTGACCTCTTCTGAGGAGACTTGTATCATTTATCCAAGCTGTCATCTACTTTCTTGGTCCGAATACATGTCACACATTCCTTTCCTGAGGCACTGCAAAATCAAATCACAATTACGTAAGTGCAGTCTGTAAACAGCTCAGTGGCAGAAACCATGTATTTTTTTTTTATCCATGGCTTGGAAAAGGGAGGGTTCAATAATTTTGTTTGTTTGTTTGTTTGTTTTATGGTACTGGGGACTGAACTCGGGGCTTTTGCCCTGAGCTATATCCCCAGCTGTTAAAGGAATTTTTTTTTAATTTTGAGACAGGGCCCCACTAAGTCCCTAAACTGCAATCTTCCTCTTGCCTCCTTCCAGAATACTGACATGACAGGCACAGGCCACCATGTCCAGCGCAATAGTTTGTTTGTTTGTTTGTTTGACATAAATTAATAAATGAACCATGGAAGGAAATAATGACATTTTCTGTACCCTTTTCACCCAGTTTATATCCTCTGCTTCCCACTCTAGACATCTGAAGGAAAATTTTGTGTGCAAAAATATTTCTAACAAATTAAAATGTATCCCTATAGAAAGGCTACATATTAAGCCATGGCTAAAAGTTTGGTCCCTCAGACCTATCCTAGTTTAAATTCCAACGTTGTCCCAGTGATAGTTAACTGATTGTGTCAACTTGAGTAAGAAATGCCCAGCTAAATTGGATGAGCATAGCTCTGGGTGTGGGAGACCCATCCTAGGGAGGATGATGGCCAGAATGCTGTAAGAGGAGAGGAAGGCCGCCTCTGCTCCTGCAGGGGAGCTCCAGCCCTCGCCTTCTCCTTGGGCGCCGGCTCCCGGCTTCCAGGGCAGACCCTTCGGCCTCCGGATACAGACTCGCACAGGACACTGCACTGAGCCCCAGGCCTTCCCCTGGACCCTTTGGATCCCAGAACGGGCAGCCCTTTTGTGCCCTTCCACACCGGCTCTGTGGGGGGCCGCTGGAAGCCAATCCTGCAAATTCTTACACAGCTGGCATTAAATCTGTTTCTCTAGTAAATACTGACTGATACATCCATTTCAGGGAAATCACTTAAATTTTTCAGACTTCAGTTTTCTCATATTAAGTAAAGATGAACATAATACCTATGTTTTAGGGATACTATGGGAAATGAAGGAGGAAATATATGTGCAATTCATATGTCACCTGGGACCACCCTGCCCGTAAGATTAAAGAGGATTTTCCTAAATCCCTGATTAAACCCATCTCCTGCACAAAAGTTCCGCACAACTCCACAGAGCTTACACTCTCTGTTTCGGCCTGGGCCTTTCCTCTTCCTCCACGGGTGGAAAGACAATGCACGGAACAGCACGCGACTGGGAGGAGGCGTGAGGGTAGATCTCACCGTACCACACCAGTCATATGTACAGCCGGGGTCAGGGCACTCTCACCGTGAGAAGGAAAGAACGACTCTATTCTCTTCTCTCTGCATAGGAAGTCTTAAAGTTCGGGCTTGTGTGTGTGTGTGTGTGTGTGTGTGTGTGTGTGTGTGTGTGTGTGTGTTCCTGTTGTTGCTGCTGGGCTTTGTTTTGTTGTTGACTTGGGGAGTTTTGTTTGTTTCTTTCTTTATTTTGCAGTTCTGGGGATGGAACCTGGGCTTCACATATGCTAGGCAAATGCTCCACCACCAAGCCATACTCCAGCCCTAAGTTTAGGCTTTCTCAGCTTCTGGAGAAATGAGGGACAAGATTAAGGGGCCATTCGTAAGAAAGTCTGAATGCAGCCAGGGTCCAGAAAATAAGGGCATGAACATTGCTCCCTCATACTTAGGAAGCACGTGAAGGAATCTTGCTACTACTGGCTTGGGTCTTTAAATTTAGGGGAGTCTGATTTTTTGAGTCATTTATATATTCTACATATTAGTCCTTTGTCCGAGGAACAGCTGGCAGTTTTTTTTTTTCTCGCTCTGTGGCTTGTCTCTTCACTCTGTTCATGGTGCCTTTTGATGTACAAAAGTTTTTTTAATAAGATGAGGTACCAGTTGATTCTCTGTGATATTTCCCATACAAGCGGGGTTTTGTTCATAAAGTCTTTGCCTATACCTATGTCTTCAAGAGTTCCACCTACTCTTTCTTCTAGCAGATTTAGTGTTTCCATTTTAATATTTAGATCTTTGATCCATTTCAGTTTTAGTTTAGTGCATGGTGAGAGACATGGGCCTAATTTTAGTCTTCAGCATGTGGAAAGCCAGTTTTTCCAGCACCATTTATTAAAGAGGCCATCTTTCTTCCAGTGAATGTGTGTGTGTGTGTGTTGTCAAAGATAAGGGTGCTGAATGTGTTTGGAGTTGTTTCTGAATCTTCTCAAAATCTGTTCTCTTAATCCTAAGGTCTGTTTCTGTTTCGTTTTTTGTTTGTTTTTAGCATAGTAACTTTGTAGTATAATTTCAAGTCAGAGATTGCGATGCCCTCTGTCTTGCCTTTGTTATCCAAAGTTATTTTTGCTATTCTAGGTCTCTTCTGGTTCCAAATAAATCCTAGGATTGTTTTCCTTAGTTCTATGAGATATGCTATTGGTATTTTGATTGAGATTATAAATCTGTGTAACAATTTGGGGAGTATAACCATTTTCACAATGTTGGTTTTTCCTATGCAGGGGCAAAAGACATCTTTGCATTTTCTTATATCCTCTTTGATCTCCTTTTTCATAATACTGTGGTTTTCAATATAAAGACTTTTCACTTCCTTTGTTAAATTGATTCCTAAGTATTTCATTTTTTATGCTATTGTAAAAGGTATTGTTTCCCTAATTTCTTTCTTAGTGGGTTTGTTATTTGTGTACAGCAATGCTATTATTTTTGAGTGTAGACTTTGTGTCCAGCTGTGCTATTAAATTTGGTTATTAAATGTAGAAGCCTTTTGATGGAGTTTTTGGGGTCCTCTGTGTATAGAATCATGTCATCTCCAAATAATGATAATTTAACTTCTCAGTTGATGCAGAACAAATATTTGACAAAGTATAACACCCATTCATGGTAAGAACCATACAGAAAATTGGAATGTAAGGTCTTTATCTAAATTTGATAAAAGCCATCTATGACAAACAAACAGCCATCATCACACTATGTGATCAAAAACTGAAAGCTTTCACTCTAAAATCAGGAGCAAGACAAGGATGTCCACTGTCACCACTCCTGTTCAGGATAGCTCTGGAAACATTGGCCAGGGCATTTAGATGAGAAAGAGAAATAAAAGGAACAAGGATAGGAAAGAAGCAAGTTAACTTCACACGTTACCTGAAATAGCAGAGCACTAGGAGGTGCAGGTGCTTATTATGAAACATCAGACGATGTTATCTACTTAACTTAAATGTATAATTTAGAACTAACGCAGATAGCATTTAATATTAGATTTTGATATAGAAATTAGTAGTAGATGGCAAAGGCCTAACAAAGTTAACATTGAGAATATTGTATTTATTAGCGTAATTTGCTACAATCTCAAATGCTAAAAAACTACCATTATTCAGTTGAAGAGAACAACTAGGTCCAGCAGATCAGACATGGTGGTTTTAGGAGTGCTTAGTTTTGGACTTTGATTTTAAGCTACATAAGTAAATAATTGACATAGGTTACTACAGAGAGCACAGCACCATCCGATCATTCATCAAAAAGTAGCAACCAGCCAGCAGTGGTGGTGCATGCCTGTAACACTCAGGAGGCTGAGGCAGGAGGATCGCTGTGCATTTAACTCCAGCCTGGGCTATAAAGTGAGTTTAAGGCCAGCCTGAACTGCATAGCAAACCTTGTCTCAAAAAGACAAATAATAATAATAAAAGTACCAGCCACTTACAAAGCACATTGCTGTTCTGGGAGCCGCATTACCAACCCAATGGACAGATTACAGTTCCCCCATATGAAGAATTCTGCAGATTAAAGAAAAATGGAACAATTTCAACCTGTGTTGTTGAGTTTACAGTATGGTTAAGCCCACAGAGGCAGGAAGAGGAAAGCATTATGGGTAAGCCCAGAGGGACAGGAAGAGGAAAGCACTTAATACAGTCCAATGTGGGAAGAAGCAAGGAAGAGAAACTCTTCCAGCAGATTAGCATTAACCTTACAACTGACAAAATACTTTGTATTTTGATTGGTCTATCCACAGGGGAAAGGAGAATGTGAAACATTCATATAAAGACTCTTCATACATATGAATGAACTAGATGAAATAAACTAAATCTGTATGTGAAGGTAAATGTCAAAAGTGATAATACCAAACAAAAAAGCGAAGTTACAGAATAATGTTTATACCACAATACCATAAGTAAATGTAGAAATGCACAGTTATGATCTAAAAATGTACTGGATGTTTAACTTTTTAAAATGTACTACAGTAGGGCTAGGAATATAACTCAATGGTACAAGTGCCTGCCTCGAAAACGCAAGGTCCTGAGTTTGATTCCAGTACCAAAAAAAAGCATTACAGTAAAAGACAATACTCCCTTACAATACTCACCCTCACTTCAAACACACCCACTCCAGGATTCCGAGGCAATCCTGGGAGTCCTCTTTTGTGAGTGTCTTTACTTGTGCTCTGGCGGTCGCCTCAATATCCTGAATCAATTCAAAACATGTACCATTCAGGGTCATTTTGATTTTAGGAAAGAATCAGTAGTTGCACGGTACCAGCTCCAGTGAGTAAGGCGGGTGAGGACACACCACGGTGCTTTTACAAGCCTGCCGTTCCACTGACGGCGCTGGGCAGCCGCAGTCACTGCACTTCCGGTCATGCTTGGTAAAGACCAAAGAGGTCTTCCAGAACCACTTCGGAAAGTGGCAAGCACAATGGGATACGTGTGCGTGGACTGAGGCATACTATTCTGAGGAAAGTTAATGGCAATGAGACTTTTACTGTAATATTTTTATTTACAGATTTATCAGGTATTTCTATTTCACTTTATACGACAGTGCACTCCTTTAGAAGTACATGCCTATTTAGTAAGCACTTAGAAACGCAGACTAGAAATTAGATTCAGACCAAAATTATGAACGTGTCCTCTGGAGAAAGAGAGTAGGACTAAGTACAAAGAGGGTCAATCTGCATTAGCAGCATTGTAGTTTCAAAAGTATGTTTAAAACGGGAAAATTATGAAATGTTTGAGAGTCAAGCCACCAACAATTTTATATTTATGTGAGTGTTGTGAAACTATAATGCAAAACTTGGTGCATGAAAACACACATTATCACATGCCATAGGGTTGACTACATGAACCACCCCAAACTGAAATGATAATGATGAAGCTAAACTACTAATAATGTGTCAATAAAAAGCTAGCTTATGGGCAGTTACAAACATGGAAAACCCCAATCAGCACTCATGCTGTCTGAGTATTCGCTGTCCTTTCTAAAACTGGAAGGAATTCCTAATATCTTGTACAGGAGAGGTCAAACTATTGTGTGTGCACCAGACTTCTTAGGAGAATGTTGAACTCGTTTTTAGGGCACACTAATACATAATTGGCTAACTTTGGTTCATGACTGCCAAATACGAAATTTACAAATCCAATCCACAACACTCCAACATAAGGAAAGTTACATTACTTTAAAGTTCCAGTTCTGCCCTTATTTGATGATTTATAAATGATGCCCTTCAAAATTCCATCCTTTCCTCCTGCACTCAGTGCTGTCTTCTCTGGCTGATGGAGTTTCACTAAAACTGAAGGCTGCTGGGCCTCCAGACTGATGGAGTTTCACTAAGACTGAAGGCCGCTGGGCCTCCAGACAGATAAGAGAACTTTGCAGAAGGCCTCTCCCTGTACTTTCTGGGGAGGGTCAGGAGGTGTAGTACTTGGAAAGAAGCAAATCAAAGTGAAAACAACCTTGATTCAGACTCTGCTTTTAAGGCCTTTTACTTCTCTTTCAATCAAATTGTTCAGCATGCCAAAATGCCACCCGTGGAGGTATCATTCTCCAAGCCCCAACACTAGTCTCCAACATTTAAAATTAATAAGTGGGGTATTATGGTTAATACATTGTGTCAACTTGGGGAGTCTAGAGGTTTGGCTGAGTGATTCAGCAGGAAGCCAGGGTGCCTACTTTGTACACATCCTGAGCCTGTGGAAGAGGAGGGCATGGACATTGTGTGAGTGCGACACGCCCCCTGGGTAGGGGTAGGCTGTTTATCACGTAAGGAAGAAAAAGAGGCTGCTTGCAGCCATTCCTCCCTTTTTGCTGGTTGCTTTTGCTGTGCTCTGCTGCCCTGAATAGTTTGCCCTCTGCCATGTGCCACTCTGCCTCTGAACCAGCCAAGTATGGACTGAGACTTCCATGAACTGTAGGCTAAATAAACCTTTCCTTCCTTCATTTTGGGTGTTGGGTATTTTGTCTCAGCAATGAGAGAAAAGTAACCAAGACATGGGGTCAGTGGTTTTGCTCAGTGGCACAGCTCCTGCCTAGAAGCATGAGGTCCAGAGTTTGGTTCCTGGTACCCCCCCCAAAATTAATAAATGTTTGTTACCTTTATAATTTAATAAGTCCAGATTAAATAATCAAACCTTTTTTATATAAATCACTAGGCACATCTCAGATTATTTCCTTTGTACAAACTCTTGCAAACTCTTGACAGAAATAATGCTATAAACATCTTTAAAACCCTATGTGTGTCCATGTGTGTGTGTGTCTTGTGTCTGTATTACTGGATATTGACTGCAAGGACTTTTCACTGAGTTATATATATATTTCCAGTCTTTTTAAATTTTTAATTGTGATGCAGGGCCTTGCTAAATTGCTAAATTGCCCAAACTGAGTTTGAACTTGTAATCCTCCTGTCTCAGCCTCCAAGAGTACTGGGATTAGAGGCACATGCCGTCATTCTTGGATCTTTAAAACTTGTAATATGAATTCCACAAACACCAATTGGAAAATTGTCCCCCCACACAAGCTGTGCAAAACTACCAAGTCATAGCCAGGAGTGATGGCGCACGCTGGTAATCTCAGCACTTGGGAGGCTGAGGCAGGAGGATTGTTGTGAATTCAAGACCAGCCTGGGCTACAAAGTGAGCTCAAGGCCAGTCCCAACAACACAGCAAGACCTTGTCTCAAAAAGACCGAAAAAAAAGGTACCAAGTCACAGAAGAGCACTTTTTATATGATTCCATTTATATGCAATATTCTCAACAGGCAAATATATGGAAACAGAATGTCAAAATCCCTGCGAGCTGGGTCTTTGCAGAGAAATAGGGAGTGATTTGTAATGGGTACATAAGTTTCTTCTTTAGTTGATTAAAATATTCTAAAACGAATTGCAGTGATATCTATATAACTCTGTAAATATACTAAAAACTATTCATTTTAGATATTATTAAATGGGTGAATTATATGGTGTGTGAATATATCCCAGTTAAAACTATAACTAAGATTTCTGTATACCAACAAATATTGAATGGAATGAGAAAAAAATTATGAAAACAATTCCATTCATACTCACTTTACAAAAAAATGAAATATCTAGGAATTAACCTAACCAAGAAAGTGAAAGACCTGTACAAATACAACTACAGTACTCTGAAGCAGATTGGAGAGGACATCAGAAAATGGAAAGCCACCACTTGCACCTGGCTAGGCAGAACCAATATTGCCAAAATGGCCCTACTTCCAAACTTACACAGATTCAGGGCAGTCCCAAGCAAAATACCAACAGCATACTTAACAGATCTAGAGAAACAATCCTAAAGCTTACACGGAACCGGAAGAGGCCCCGAATAACAAAACTAACTTTGGGCAATAAGAGCAAAACAGGCCGCATAGTAATCACCATCACAAAGCAATAGTGATATAAACAGCATGGAACAGTAACAGGCGTGTGGATCAATGAACAGAATTAGGGATACAGAAACCTCCCAGGGCACATTCATCTATTTGACCTCTGAGAAAGAGGCCAAAAGCCCTTTACTGGAAGAAAGACAGCCTGTTTAACAAGTGGTGTTGGGAAAACTGGTTATCTGTTTGTAAAGAGTGAAACTGGACCCTTCTCTCCACCACATATAAATTAAAATCAAAATAGATCAAAGGCCTAAACAGGAAAGCAGAAACACTAAACCTTCTGGAAGATAAAATAGATGAAACGCATAGGCGTAAGGAAGGATTTTCTAAACAGAATCTCAATCACACAAGAAATAAAGCAAGAATCAACAAATGGTATAATAGACTAAAAAGCTTCTCACAGAAAGAATCAGTCAGTGAAGAGACAACCTACAGACTGGAGAAATTTTTGCCAGCTACTCCTCAGACAGAGGTTTAATATCTAGAATATATAAAGAACTCAGAAAATTAAACCACCTAAAATTAAATATCCAGTCAAGAAGTGGACTAGAGAAATGGACAATTCACAGAGGAAGAAATAGAAATGCTCAACAAATATATGAAAAAATGGTCACCATCTCTGGCCGTGAGAGAAACGCAAAGTAAAACAACGCTCAGATTGGATCTTGCTCAGGAAAGAATGGCAATGGATAAGAAGCCAAACAGTAACAAATGCTGGGTGTGGCTGTGGTGGAAAAGGAACCGCCCCTCCTTATGGGCCGGAACACAAACTAGCACAGCCATTATGCAAATAGGTATGGAGATTTCTCAAAGAACTGAAATTAGAAATTCTATTTGAGCCAGTGATTCCCTTGCTAGGCATCTTCCCCAAAGAGCTTCCGTCATCGCACTGCAGGGATCCACCCAGTGTTTGTAGCAGCACAACCTGTGAGGGCTGAACCCTGGAGGCAGCCTGTGCACCCAGCAACAGAGGACTGGGTAGAGAAATGTGGGCTTCATACATAATAGAACACTACTACAAGGAAATTGACAAAGGTGGATGGAACGGGAGAGGGGGAGGGGCCTCCTGCCACAGGGGATCGGTCTAAGGGAGCAAGGGTGAGGCAGGAAACAAGAGGGGAAAAGACCTAATAACCCAAGGACCGTAAACACGTGTGCCAAAACACCAGCTAAGACAAATAACGTAAACACAGGAAAGGGGAGGAAGAACGGGAAGGCGGGGGCAGAAAGGTGAAGGGGATTCTTAAACAACTGAAATACGCACGTGTACGCACTCCCCACGATGACTATCAACTGAATGAGTTGCAAACATGTACTCATCAAACTTTCAGCTAAGGGGCTGGAGACCTTGCTCAGCAGTGCAGCGCCTGACTGGCAATCAAGGCCCAGGGTTCGATTTCCGGTACCAAAATAAAATAAAACTGTAGCCAAGGACATTGTGAAGGCTTTTTGTGGAGTATAGACAACTGGGTACTTGTGGTGAGGTCTTCCAATGTATTTTTTTCCTTTCCTGCTACAAAAGACTACTTATCACTATCAGGATTTATATTTATCTATATATTTTTCCCTTTTTTTCATTGTTTTACACTTAACTAATGACTTTGTGATTTTTTTTTACATATTTTGCAACTAGTCTGAGGGATTTTTCTGAATGATGTTCTTAACCAACCTGATTTTCTTTCCTTCCTTCTCTCTCTCGCTCTTTTTAATATTGGGAAACATGGTGATCAATAGAGACAGTGCCTCACATCTAACTTTGTTTCTCATTGCTTTGTGTTCGGGCTGGAATATGCTTTAGCTGCTGTGATAAATCAGGAACTGTCTCCCCTCCCTCCACTCCCGCTGCATCCTGGGAATTGTACTTGGCAAATTGTATTGTTGGATATGTTACTTGTTGAGTTGACTTCAGAGCTATAATCTGGAAGTTTGTCTAATTGGGCTGATTAGTTTTGGTCTTGTGGTCATGAAAGAACCAAGAAATAAGTCTGAAATATCAGATACATTCATCAGCCAAGATAGGGAGGTGTTGACGGCTTCCCTTTCATGTAAATCCAAATGGCTGGGCATGTTTGGCTCATACTCTTTTGATTTGTAATTTAATTTTTACAAACTGTAGGAAGAAAACTGCTGCCAATGTTATGGTTTGAAGAGCTGGCTTTTCTCTCCAAAGGCACAGAAAATGTAGTATAATGACTGGGCTGAGATAATGAGGTGGGGGGAGGGAAAGGAGAAGGTTGGCAAGAGAGCGCGCCCCTTCTGCCATTTTGTAGGAAGTCAGAAATGACAAAAAATAAGAATGAAAATCTGCTGAGAGTTCTCTGCAAAAGCTTCCTCAGTCTCTGGTGGACCCTGTATTTTTTCTTAAGCTTTCCTTGATAGCATTCAGCCTGAGGAAGACCATCTGAGGGGCACGTATTGTACCGGAAAAATGTATGACTCTTAAGATTAGTAGTAGAGTTCTGCTGATCGCCATCTCCTTCCTTAGGTACTGGACGAGGCTCTTCTATTACGAAGTAGACACAGGGGTGTGATGCTAAAGTGATACACGGACTCTCCTTTTCTGGTAAATGCTCCTGAAACTGACCTGGGCTGTGCTCCACACTCTGCCTGTGCCATCTGAGTCCTGGCTTTCTCCTCAGCTCGAACTGTATTTTCCAAAGTGACCACTTACCTTTTGGTCACCATTCAGATGGTGTTGACTTAGTCTTCCTTCTCTTCAGGTGGCAGTGCAGCGCGCCCTTGCCTGCTTCCTTCTTATGGAGTTCCCGTATTTACATTTACAGCTGCGGCACCGACGTCTGTGTCCACCTGCACCTCCATATACTATTCTTGTGTTCTCTGGGTCAGCAAGGTGAAGTGACTTAGCATGCAGGCTCTGGGTCAAATCCTGCTCTTCCCAAGATGAGCCAGAAACCTTAATTTCTCAGTAACTTGGTGTCCGTTCGGTGTGCCTCACAGGGAGAATAATTGCCCCATTTCGCAGTGTTAAGTGAGTTAACGCATGTGAGGAGATTGGGCCGTCACTATTGTATCATCAGTTTGTCTGTAACTATTCTAATTACTAGTGCAGTGACACCTCGGTTTAGCCAATATGTTTCGCAATTTTGGAGAAGATGGCTGAGTGTGTTTGTGTGGGGAACAGGGCTGTGATTGTGTTTCTCACCTGACGTAGAGTCTGCAAACAAAAACAACCTCTTTTCAAATGCCTTTTTTTTTTTTTGGTACTGGGACTCAAACTCAGGACCTTACGCTGGCCAGGCAGCCACTTATGCCACTGAGCTATATCCCCAACCCTGGAAAGCTTTTGTTTGTGAGCCAAATCGTTCACAAACAGAAACCTCCATGACCTGAGCTACCACTGTATTTATTATTAATACATTCCCTTCCTGCTCAGCGGTGTCTCACAATGCCCTCTGTCTTCTTGTGACCTCCCAAGCATATCTGCAACTTTAGGTCCAAATTTTTTCCCTTGCTCTAAGGGAAAAATCTCATGTGTGTCAGATGCCTCTTTTGTACCACTCAGGTCCTCTTAACCACACTTCCTCCTCCAGATAATGCTGTGACTACTACATCCCCGCAGCCTTCAACCAGTGTCTTAGTTCATTATGGTGTTGCAATTACAAAATCTAGGGCCAGGTAACTTATCAAGGAAACGGATTTATTTGGTTTGTGCTTCTGGTGGCTGGAAGGTCTGAGTAGCGTGGTGCTGGTGTCTTCACTATGCCACAGAAGAGAAATGGGAAGGTAGACAGCAGTACAGCCAGGGTCGTGTGAGAGCAAAGGAGGAAGAGAGTGGGCAGAAGCTGGGCTCACTCTCTTATCACCATCCATGCGGGAACTAATCTGGCCCCAAAAGAGCTACACTAACCCTTCTAGAATAGTGTTCTTCTGATCTAATCGTCTTCCATCAGGCTTTACCATCCTGAAGACCAAACTTCCAACACAAGAACCTGGGGGAAGATAGGTTTAGATAGGAGAGAAAACATGTCTTAACACTATCAACCAGCTTCACAGTGGTGCAACCCCCAGCCCCTTGCTGTCTCCCTCTCAGACCCTCCTGCTTCCATCCCTGGCTGCTCTGCTGGATCACCCACAGGGGTCCCACACTACCCGCATTCAGGTGACCCATGCTCCTGAGGGCAGCCTTAACCAACTAGCCACAAGGGGAATGGAAGGATGTTTCCTTCTCTCTTTCAGCACTTAGGTGATGGTACCAAACTTCATTTCACAAAGCACCTCACAAAGGCCCATGACAAATATACCAGTTACCCTTAGGAGAAGACATTTCAATAGTGGGCCCATGTTTCCTTGTTCCCTGTTTTTACTTCCTCCTAATTCCTCCTTGGGACAAAATTTCCAGATAAATTTCCTATTGTTTTGAAGAGAAGCCAGCCTCAGATCTTTATCTATTCATTTATTTGTTTTTTCTTTCTTTTCTTTTTGGCATCCAGAATTGAACTCAGGACCTCACACTTGCCAGACAGGTGCTTGTGCCCAACCCTGAGCAAAATCCCTTGCCCCTATCTGTTCATTTATTAAGCAGTATTTAACATCAAGTACTGTTCCTGTGTGTAATTTTCTTTCTAAAGTAGAGATTTCAATCAGTTTTTGGTATAAGACTGTTCATTTTGGGGAAGAGTGTCCCTGGAATAGGCTGCTCTGTTTACATAAGGGTCAGTATCCACCAATGCCTTTGGGATATATTGAAAAGTATCCTTAGTTGAACAAAGCTGCTCAGTGTGCTGTTTTCCACATAAATCCCCATGTAGCATGTTGATTTAAGAGAATCCCTCACTGATTTTTGCATTTGTTTTGTTGGGGAGAAATTTTTGTTATATGTTGGTCGGTGATGTTTTGGTGCAGGTGAGCATTTGAGGGGAGAAACACTGTCTTGCTCACTTCTGTGTGTTTTGTAATAGATTATACCAGTAACCTACCTGAACTATTGCAGTCCCTGAAGGACTCAAAGTGTTCTGGTGTGTGGCAGAGTAAGTGGAATGGTTTGAAAAAGATGAGAAATGGAAGAGAGACATTAAAGAAGAAACTTTCGGGGTTGGGGATATAGCTCAGTGGAATAAGTGCTTGCCTAGCAAGCGCAGGGTCCTGAGTTCGATCCCCAGTACCGCAAATAAATAAATAAATAAATAAAATAAAGAAGAAACTTTCTACAGGACTTTATGGAACTAGTAAGGGCCACGTTTTTCAGAGGCTGGTGATGCCATGCGGCAGGAAGTTGGAGTTGGGCTCTTCCCCATTCTCCCTTCCCACCTTCCTCACTTACCTATTACCATTCACACACCTCTGAAGAAGTCTCTTTGGCAGCATCAGAGGGTCACCTGCTTGGTAGGGTCACTATTGCTCCCGAAGATCGCTGCCTGTAGATGCAGCACTGTTGTCTTGGGCAGCTTAGGGCAAAGCCTTCACCTGTGTGAAACAGAGGCAGAAAGGACTTTCATCCACTTCCTCCCACTGGGTTCTCCTGAGAATGGTTATTTATATGGATTCTTAGAAGATGGAGTAATCAACCTCCCTTGATAACAAGGTGGAAATCTCATTAGCACACTTTGACGTAAGCTCCCGCTCCCGTCTTAGCTCTTCTTCCCCGGGGTTGTAGTCTCTCACAAAGAAGTACTGACGCGCCTTTGCCTGGGGCTCTGTTTCCTGGGGCCCGAAGAGCAAGGCAGTGTGGAGTTGTGGCTGGGCAGTGAGTCAGTGGGGTTCGACCCACTGTAATTTGGAATATTTAAATTTAATAGCATCTTATTCTATACTTCTCAGTCTAGGGAAGGCAGGTCATATTTTCACTAGATCAAAGTATGGAGCGCTAAATCCTCCTAAACGCAAGTCTCATTTTCTACCTACCAGACATCTCCCCCTCTGCTTCTCCCCTGTGATCTCCACTATGGCAGTGGCGGCAAACCTGTGGCATGCATGCTGTGGCAGGCTGTTTGTATTGTGGAAAGCTCTGCTATTGAGTTTTTCTTTTAATGTATAAGTTGTGTTTTCTAAACTGAAACCTCAGTATTGGGGTTTAATTGCACTATTGGCTCTTTGCAGTAAATAAGTGGGTTTTGGGTTGCAGATTGGGCACCAAGTCTGTAAAAGGTTCACATCACTGATCTATAGTATTTTCAAGGCAATTTACCCAAAACTGATCTCATCATTTGGACTTCCCATTTCTGTTAAACTGATAAAATGATTCATGTTGTTTCCCTGTTTCACTTGTCATTTTTAATAATTGCTGTTCTAGCAGACTAGGTAAGTCAATGTAAGACTTCGTTCCTCCTTCCCTGGAATGTTCTACGACTAGTCATGCTCTACAGTTGCGCCTGCCTCCTCCGTATTCCCTGCTTGGGCTCTTCGGGCAGCTCTCTGCAGCTCAGGATCGCTGCTCCTGTTAGCATCCGCTTGAAATGCTGTGAGAGAGCCCTACGTCATTCCCTGCTTCGGGCTTCCTTCTCAATCCCACACCTAAAAGCTCAGTTATCTTCTTGGTTCATCCCAAGATCTAAGTTTGTAAGTGTACAATTGAAGTTACCCTTTGAAACTCCTTAAAACTTTGGCTGATGAAACCCAGCATGAAGTGTTTATGCAAGCATGCAAGCAAGCAAATATGAATGCGTTTGATTTATACCTATTGGTACAAGTCCAACCCAGTTGCCATTCTTACATTACAACAGATTTTATCTTCCTGTTAATTATTTCATCAAGCAGTTGCATTGTGTTTAAGGGCCATACTGTATTAAGTATACCATTAAAGACCAGGATCATCTCAGAATATTCACAACTCCAGTCTCAAACCCACTCTGGACATGAGCTTCATTGTAGAAAGATGTGCAGAGCACGCTGCTTAGTTTCAAATGTTCTCTCATCTTCTCTACTTGCCCCCTCCCCAGCCTTAAATGGAATGGAATCAAGTAAATGAACACATGCTGTGGCAGTACTGTAAACATTTCAGTATACCACCCACATATTCTGGGTGGTAACCTGCAGGCAGTAGATACTCAATAAATGAATAAACATGATAATTAATTGAATCAAGAGAATTGGTTCTAACATAGCAAACTACAGCCCTATCTTGGTATGCCACTGCTTTGAAACTGGTCAAATTTGGTACTTGACACATTTTGATGTCACAACTGGTGCCTGATACTCATTTCTTTGGTAGCCCCCACGTAAGCTGGAACTTGTTGCTGTTTATTGCCTTGTGACTAATACCACTTCTAGCCAAACAGACTTTTTTGGTACTTGTTTTTGGTAGTAGTCATGTCTCCAGGAGCCAATTACTGAGGTAACACTGTACAGTGTATCACTGAGAGAATCGCTTTAACATTCTACAACTAAATTTGATTTATACAGTGGTATAATTGGTTTATTTGCCCCTTACTTTGTCTTGCCTGCACACTTATAATTACATCCTTCATCAATAATAATGACTAAAATTTATTGAAGATTTACTTTGTGCCTAAAACTAGAGCCTTTGAGTAATAGTTTATAATTTCACATTAAATCTATGATAAAACTACAAAGTTCTACTAATTATAAACAAGTTCTGCAAGTGTATTTTTAGCCTTTTTTGGTTGTAAAACCAAGAGAGTCATTCCATAGGTGTCATCTGAGGCTATCTCTTACTTTATTCAATATTTAATGGGTGTTGATATATTGCAACTTGTTGAATCTAAGACAACTTGACATGAAGACACAGGGATATTTTGAAACTAAAAAAGTAAAATGTATTTGCAATGAAATAGAAAAAGTATTTTCTTGTCACCTATAATGTTCATGTTATTCTTGAAAAAGTCCTTTCAGTTTTAGGTAACTTTTTTTTTATCCTGTATTACTCTTGTGCACACAGATTGGTTAGTTTTCCTAAATCTGCTGTACATTCAGGCCCGGAGCTTTCTGAGCTACTTTCTCACTCTGAATTGTTGCCTGCACTATTGCCCCCTGTACACTAGCAGCCCTTGTGAGGTAGCATCTTTTAAAACAACACACACTTCTTAAAAGAAAATTAAACCATTGGTCTTGGGTCCTTAAGCCTGTTTTGCAATGATCAAAGTCAGAAACAGCTGGATTTGACTTCAGCTTTGGCGATATTCCTACATACATCTCAATTCATCATCTCCTTACTCCTTCACCACCACTTTTTGGGTTTTAAGGATCAAAATAACATCTCATTGTTGCCGGCACTGCTGACTTTCCATGAGGCCTTCTATACCCTTTTACAGTTTTGATGCTGGTATCTTTTTGACGTTTATACACGCACAAGCAATGACGACTGCAGTAAAACAACAGGTTCTGTGGTTCACTATTAATTGTAAAACATACCATTTAAAAGATGTTAAAATGACTAAGACGGCATCTTAGGACTGATAAAATGTGCTAAATTGCAAGCTCATAGACATAAAAGCCCCCTCCCTTTCTCAGAGCTGGGGATCATGCCCACAGTTTATGTTTACACAGAAGGAAACTGGCTCACAGGAGATGGGTGAAATATACCTAAGGCTGCACCCTCCTGTGTGACGGCAAAACACCCATTGGTGTGTCATACTGCCTCTCCTGCCCAGCCAGTGGCAAGTTAGTTTTACCATAAAACAGCTCCATATTTCCTGTTCTCGAGCCTCCAGTGAGGCCTCCGATCACTGGTCACCAACATCACAGTGACCTCCGTGAGTGCTGTTGCCGGGTTGTTTCCTCGGTGTCTCTGCTGCTCCCTCTCTTTATCGGTATACTTAACAAGAAGCCTTCAGTCTCCAAGAAACCAGATGAGACACATAACATCACATGGCCAATATTAAGACATTTTTACCAGAGAAGTACAAAATGCAGCAGTTTCAACTGACCAGAGATTTGGCAAGAGGTTTTATGGATTTCATTGTGCACCATTCAGATTGTTGGCAGCCAATGAAACTAAGTGCAATATTCCAATTATTGCCTCATTTTTACCTAAACTGTTCATTTTTTCTGGTTTGTCCCTAATTGTAACACTTTCATTATACATCTGAAAATCTGGTATAGATTTGAGTGTTTCCAAATAACATCAGGGTTTTATGTTAAATCCAGTGTTTGCTGTACTTTTGTGTAACTTTTGATCATGGTTGGCACCAGGTCTTAACTTTCTTTGTGCCAGTTCATTTCTCATCCAGTGGGTTATCTTTCCTCATAATAGGCCCTCTACCAGGGGCATTCACAGTATATATATATATATATATATATATATAATCACATATGATCAAGGCAAAACTATTAAAATAGAAGCATTTGCCCTCTCCCTGCTACCAAGAAGGAAACATTCTCTGTTTCAGGACGTACTATGTGGTTTAGAGTTCTCTTCTAACACTTTTAATAATAGAGCGGCAGAATTGAAACCACCAGAGGCTAAGAGTAGATCAGAAGATTAATGTACATAAGGAAGAATATCAAACTACCACAGGAGGAAAAAAATTACACAGAGAGAAAACAGAGAGGCTATGTACTTGCCAGAGTCTGAAGAAAGCTGGAGAAAAAGCTAACAACCTGCTACTAAAACAAGGGAACTTTAAGGAGACGACAGTGTAATGAGAATTTTTAGAAGTTTTATATTACTTAGAACTGTGAAATATAATTCCAAATTATATTTCCTTTGGAAAGGGTGCTTTACTAAAAGGGGAAAAAAAGCATTGGGACAGGGGTAGAAGAGCCTTCGTTTTGCTAGTTATGATACGTAACCTCATGCTTCCTCTGGCTGTCTTCTGATGCCATGCTGGATGTCACTCTCTGTCTGGGACTTCTGGGGTCCGGCATAGTCACCTTCTAGTCTGGGACTAATAAACACATGGAATATTGACTGTCCACACCTGAGCCAGTCTTCTTTCCAAAGGCCAGACAAAAAATTTTCCATGTTAAAAACAGAGGTGGTGATTGAAAGCAGATATGAAGTAAAGGAGAAACCACTAACTAATCCCTGTGCACTATCCCATCTTCTGAACAGTATAGAATGGAGGTCATTGACCCTGTGTGATTTCTGTGATCCCTCTCAATAAAACTGAACTGAAGTGAGAATGCCTGGAGATTTTTGTGCTTTCGTTACATTGTACAAAAAAATAGGAATTCCAGTGGAAGCTCTATTACAAATATCGAAACAGCCAAACATATTAACAATAAAATTCTCAAATATTTTACCAACCTCACTTTTTCAAAGGTTAGTTTCACACTTCTCTCTTTCACCCTCTGATATTATTATAAGTGCTAAGTAACACTTTATTATGTAAATATGACCTGGCAGGTTTAATTGCTAAGAGCAATTTTTGCTAAATCACAAAGTAAGGGTACATATGAAGTTGCTTATAGAAAATCGCAAAGTATTTAAGTGACGGGAGAAGAATGTTATGATTGGCAGGACTATCCATTTACTCTACCTAAAATTGACGAGGCTACATAAACAAAGTTGAGTTTCCATACACAAATGATCTTTCCCCCTAAAATTTTGTAAGTAACTCCAAAAATGAAAACAATAGCCAGGAAAAATGATCCCTATGAGACAATGTGTGAAATTGGCATAATACAACATGTAAATATCATTTTTTGTTAGAACACAGCCCTTAAAAAGAATTTGATCTTAGTTTTTGTTCTCTATTTACCAGCACACAATTTATACCAAAACTCATTAACAATAAAAAAGCATGGAATTAATTAAATTCAAAATTATGCACATTACCACTTTCAGAGGGCTAAGTTCCCTTTCCAATAATTGAAAAATCTTTGCTTTCTTCAGACCATAAAAAGACACCTAGAATCCTACACTAAGGCATTAGCTCAATAACATGCCAGGAACATCTACGAAAGTTGCATTAATTCAACTGTCAAGTAACATTCATGTGTGTTTTTTTAGCGTATCATAAAATGACAATAACATACAGGTCAATCTTTTTAGGGCTTCAGCCAGAGATCCTATTTGTTGCTAAGATATATACCTTTGTATTTTCCCCTACAGAACAATTACACCTATAGTCATGCTATGTTCAGATACGCAGATTAGGACCTACTATGCTGACATTTGCATACTCTCCATGCAAACCACAACTTCCAAGCTTTAGTTTTGCCAGTGTCTCTCAGAAACCACCATTACTTGGTCTCTATTTATGAAGAAAATAATCCGTCCCTAAGGATTTCCCTGAAAGGCTTGTTCCTTCATACTGGGTCAATTAAATGTGCATTGCTTCCAAGAGTGATCACTCCACTGGCAAGACAATTGCTTCTCTAGTAGTAGCTGAACAATTGGGGGAAACATTTAGAGACTAATTTCCTGTTCTGGGATTGGACAGCCATGCTGTCAGCACTTCCTCGCCTTAGAACATTGGTGTAGGAGGCCGCATAGCTAACTCATTGTTGGAACAAATGCCTGATAATGAGGATTTTTAAAGTGAGGCATGCTACACTCTACCATCAACATTTATGATCACAAAATTTAGCACAGGGAGATTTTACTGATGACATTACCTGAAATTCATCACAACTGACTATTAGAATATGATGTTCAGAAAAACTAAGAAATTTGAATAAAGTTGTGATTAATAAATAATGGAATGAGGATGAGAATTCAGATCATTGTTCCAGCAAAGAAAGAATTTTGTATGTTATTCTATCTGGCTATATTTTTCATAAAACATACTACTGGAATATTTCCACTTTTTATTTTATTTTTTACTAGCATGTTTGCAGTACATAATGTTGACATTCTTCTGGCGAGTCGTGCGTGTGCACAATACACTGCAACCCCTTTTCTCTTCCTCTTTCTCTCTCCACTCTTCTTTTTCTACCCATCTCTTGATCCCTTTGCACTTTGAGAAAGATCTGTTGAAGCGGTAATTACCTTAATTTCTTTCTTAGCTCATCACTTATGTCATTCCGTATATTTTGGCTATAATTCTTCCCTTTCTAAAAAACTAAAAGTCAGCTTCAATGTGAAAATCTGCACTGTTCATGATACCATTAGGAAGCAGCTATTTTTTTTTTCTTTTCTTTTTCCTACAAAAAAAAAGAAAGTAGCCCATGGCCATACCACCCTGATTTCACCCAGTCTCATCTCAGAAAAGGAAGGTACATATAAAACCTCTGCTAATCTTACAGTAACCTTTGGTGAACTGGCACCTGCTTCACACAGTACTCCAACAACTTGGTCTGACTAGTTTGCTCAGAATGACATGATTGGTGTACTGCAGAACATCAAAATTACATGTTTGTAGGAATCGCAGACAGAATAAAGATGGCATTCCAATGTCACAGGAAAAGGATGATACTTTAACAAATAACATTTGTAGAGCTGACAATCCATCTGGGACAAAGCAAATTTAAATTCCCACTTCACTGTGTATGTATATGTGTGTGTGTGTGTGTGTGTGTGTGTGTGTGTGTGTGTACACACACCCCAAAAGGAATTACACATGCAAATCTAAACAAAACATTAGAAGAGAATTTCAGAGAATATTTTTCATGATGCAGGAATCTGGAAAACCTTTTGTAAATAACTCAAAGAGCTAAGGAAAATATATCAATAGATTTGTTTTTATTGAAATTATATGTATGAAAAGCATACCATGTACAAAAATATAAATGATAAGCTGAGAGAAAATATTTATAATATATATGAGAGAACATGCAGTTTATCATTTTTATATACAAAGCCTTTATGAATTTGAAAGAAAAAGTCAGTCTAATAGAAGTCTAAGAAAAGGAAATGAATGGAAAATTTATAGACTAGGAAGTAAAACCAGGCAATGTTACTTTAGATGAACTTAAAGGTAAAGCATACTAAGTAAAGTAATCTATTCATGAAAAACAAACATTGTATGATCAACATAGATGAGTCTAGAGAAGTGAAATTCAATGTGAATGTAATTATACTGAACTAAACATTTAAAAATGGTTAAAATGATCGATTTTCTGTTATACATGTTCTGCCAAAATTTTTAAAAGGAGGAAATAGGACTTAATCCACAGTTTTACCATCTATGACTTGAAATTGGCATAGGAGATCGCTCCCTTACTCCTAGGAAGGAGAACATCTCTATAGTAACTACAGAGAAACTGTTTAACAGCAGAGCTTGGAGAAGCTACCTCTTATTGCTTTAGAGATGGTGAACTTTACATCTTACATACCATATTTCATCAATGGAATATTTTACTTTCTTGGTGCAAGTTAAGTTGCAGCCAAGATCTTTTAGAGGTCAATTTGAATTTAAAGAAAAACAAATTGCACATTTTAAAAGCCAAACTAATTCACTATAGATTTTGAAAGCAGAAATAAAGGTGTCTCATCTCCTAAGGTAAATCATACCATTGAGGTAAATTCCATATTGCTGGAAAGGTATCACAGTAACTGATAGCCAGTAAGGTCTTGTACTGTGGAACTGATGAATACCTGCTAAATGAAAAGTTGTAGATGAATTCCTGGCACTGCTACCTTCACATGAAGTAGTGAGCCACTGAATTAAAGACTTAGTGGGAAAGAAGGCTGAGTTTCTCTCTTTATTGAGTTGTACTTTCATCTCATAACTAGATGAATTTACAAATGTGACTGTTTTACTAATGTATGTCCAGTACCAATGAAGCAAACATTGTAAGTTTTACTTCATGTAAATGCTAAGCATTAGCTGTGCTGAAATACTGAAGTGTTTTTTGTTGTTGTTGGGTTTTTTTTTTTCTTTTTTCTTTTTGGTACCAGTAACTAAACTCACGACCTTGCACTTGCCAGACAGGGGCTGTGCTGCTGAGCTATATCCCCAGCCCTGAAGTGTTTTAATCTCACTATGGCCTGGAAAAACTGTTGGCATTTGCTGTGGCAAGAAACTGTAATAATAGTTACAGTATTTCTCACACATGTAAGTAAAAAGCAAAGGCAGTCTCATTTAAGAATACCACTAGTGAAGCAAAAAATTATCGAAGCTATTAAATTTGGCCATTGAGTTGATGTCTCATTAATAATCTATATGGCAAATGGAAAGAATATCTAAAACACTTCCATATTGTACCAAAACCTGAAGACCACCCCAAGGAAAAACGCTAATACAATTGTTTGAGTTGCAAGCTATACTAGCCACTGCTTTTTCTTCATAAAGCACCATTTTCACCCAAAAGTGTGATTCACAAACTATTGTCTTCAGACTTTGGTCATTAGCAGATATTTTCTCAGAAATGAATGAAACGAGCCTGTCATTTCAAGGTAAACAATTGACAGTATTTATCACAAACAATAAGAGTATTTCATAAATTTTATTTTTTTGAAAATACACCACTGTGATCTTGACACTTGCTTGACAGTACAGTATCACACTGTGCACTTGGAAATTGTTGGGAGTCAAATCTTACATGTTTTATGCCTTGATAAAAGAAAGACAGAGGAGAGTCAAATACACAAGAGAAATAATCTTTTCTAACCTTTATTTTTATTCTTTTGTATTAGTAAGTGTTTGCAGTACATAATGGTCACATCCAGCATGGGGTATTTGTACCTATATGACACATCTTTTTTTGTCCCCTTCCCATCCCCTTCCTCAATTTACAAAAGCTCTGTTTCCATTTTATTCTTCAATTCTTTTTTTCTTTGAGTTCCTCTCTCTTTCTTTCCTCTCTCACCATCTCTCATTCCCCTTCCCTAAGAAAGGGCCTCCTTTCTGTTCCTTCTTCCTACTTTGGCTTTCCCGCACAAGAGAAACAGTGTGGTATTTAAACTTGTATATCTGATTTATTTCGTGTAAGATTGGACCCTTGAGGTGCATCCACTTAGCTATAAATACCTCAAGATTATCCTTCTTTATGGCAGAATAGTACTTCAGTGTCTATAAATACCACATTTTCTTTATCCATTTGTCTCTTGATGGGGATATGGGCTGTTTAGAAAAAATATTTTAAATGCCAGTTTTTTACTTCGAAGATATCAATATGTAAAGCAGCAACAAGCGGTGTTTTTTTTCTGTTGTTGCTGTTGTTGATGTTGTTGCTGTTGTTGATGTATGCCTGTTTTCTTTCTTGTCTTTGGATTTTTGGTTCTTGTGTTTTCTTTTTTTTTTTTTTTTTTTTTTT
>PVLD010017517.1:0-41673 GCA_004027595.1 Dinomys branickii
GGGGTCTCCCCAGCTGACCGCCAGGCTCCGCTTAAGGGCTGTTTGAACAAATTTTATTATTGTTTTTAACTTATCCATTGTGTCTTTATGTATATACTTTGTGTGTATATTTGATTTTTTTTTTTTGTATAGTGGTTAAGAGTATTCCTTATCCAAGATGCTCATTTCCAGAAGTGTTTCAGGTTTTTTTTTTTTTTTTGAGTTTGGAATATTTGGGTATGCACAATAAGATATGTTAGGGCAAAACCTCAGACTAAACATGAAATCCATTATGTTTCATATACTCCTTATACATATAGCCTGAATGTAGTTTTATACAATATTTTCAGTGTACCTGCATCTTGACAGTGGAGTGGAACTTTTCAGTTTTTGTATCAAGTTGGTGCTCAAAAAGTTTCAGATTCTGGAACACTTCTGACTTCTAATTTTTGGATGAGGGCTGCTGAAACTGTGGTTCTTTGTACTAGTTATTTTAAGGGTCACAGTGCATCTGTATAACTTGATACATTCTTAGAATAAGCATTTACCACTTCAAATGTGTGTGGTAAAAGACTAAGTCAGTGGGCTTGGGATGTTCAAGTCTGCGGTATACTGCATGGGGAATAACTTGGGGTGGGAGTGAGCCCAGGAGTCTCTACCTTGTATATGGTTCCTTCCTGGTCCTTTCTAGTTCCTTGGTGGAAGGCATTAGCAGGAAATTGTCTGTCCTCTTGGAAACACAGCCTCTCTTAGGTGAGGACAAAGTTTTTGTTTTATAAAGTTTTAAATGCTTGGGTCCCTGCTGTTGCTGCTGTTGGTACCCTTGGGGAACACCACTTTCACCTTCACTGTCACCAACAGGGGTCTCCTCGGGCTGGGACAGGATAGGGTGGGGATTGTAAAAGAGAAAAGCAGGGGATTTCTCCCACTGCCTGAGTATGGGGTATTTAGTCTCATTCCCGTAGGGCTTTTCCTGGCATCATCTGTGTGCAGGTCTGTGTCCCCACTTCTGGGATTTGGCCTTTTTGTTGACACTGACTAAGGGAGCCCTGTGGGAAAACAGGCGCTCACATCCCTGGGGCCTTACTGGTTTGTCAGCCCTTCAAATTCTGGTTTTCCTTCCCGGTCTGCTGAGTATTATCTGGCTGTCATAGTCCCCGAGTAGCTGCTCCAGGCATTCTTTCTAGGCTTTAGAGATGAGACAGAGTGGTCTGGGCTTGTTCATTTTTATCTACTGTGAGAACTGGAACTCTCGTATTAACTCTTTAGTCCCATCTATGAGGACCCAGGGCAGGTCATGTATTATCATAGCAGACTTGGTTGTAAATAGGTGAAATCTTATAACCTAGGGGCTCTACTGCAAAGGTAAGAGAAGACCAGGATGTTACAGAAGAAAGCAGAAAGGAGGCAACACTTACTCTCCTTCTGCTACATTTCCACTCCTATAGCACCTGCTGCTGATGCTTTTTGTGAGACTATTGTGAATCTTGTGCTACTGGAAGATATCAGGCAAAATTGAGAAGTTGGCCAAATGCATCCTGGGGAACCCAGCCTTTCCTTTCCACAGCCTTTGTTTTGCCCCATGGCTCCACGACACTTTGTGCAGAAGGGTGCCTGTGTTCCTTTTTTCCTGGGATGAATAAATCAAGTCCAATCACATGTTTCAACTATGTTTAGAAGTCTGTGTTAAGAGGGTCGTAATGTCTGAGTCTAGAGGGAACTAATGCTGAGCTCCATTGGTAATATCAGGTATGCTAAGGTGACAGGCCTGTTGTGTTGTTTGCCAACCCTCTTTCTTGGCTCAAAGCAAAATCTTACTACAGAAAGATCTGCTATTGTCAGGTATAGTGTTCCTAAAATATAAATTTAAAGTAATTTGCTTTCTTTACCGATATCCTTTCTACCATCATTGCACTTTTTAATGGCAGACTAATGTTTTAATTATCTGTTAATGGAATTTCTGGGACCAATGAACTCATAGAGGAAACTTTTTTTTTCAAGATGAGGTCTTGCTGTGTTGCCCAGCTTGGCTTCAAACTTGTGATCCTGCCTCAGCCTCCCAACTAGCTGGGATTACAGGCATGGGACACTGCATCCGGCTGTGGGCAACTACTGGGGAGAGTAAAGCCATGGGTGTTGGTAGGTACACTTTCCCTGAATTGGGTCATCCTCCCTCGCATCTCACATACCTTGTAAGTTAGATCCATTTTTGTATAACAACATGAAGGCTCTTCCTGGTTGATGGACAGGCTCAAAGGACAGGCCAGGAAAAGGACATGATGCTGGTCATTAGGTTGACTTTCATACCAGGATCAGCTGTCACTGCTCCTTCCTTCTGCCAAACATCACTCCTGAGTGTGACAAAGCCTCATCACACACAAGAAGAACCTATGAAACTCTTTTGAACCTTAGGCTCTTCAGCTTAAATCCCAGTTTTAGTCTTTTTTCTTACTTTTGAGTCCTACTCTTACTAATTTGTCCAGCCTGTGCTTGAACTTGGGATCCTCTTGCTCAGCCTATCAGAATGCTGGGATGACAGACATAGGCCACCGCGTCCAGCAGGCTGCTTGAACTTTACGCCAGGAAGGTAAGTACGTGTGACTGGGATATGCCTAACTGACCTGGACATGGTGTATCCTCTTAGAAGAGTGGTTAGGGCTACAGACTGTGGAATGACACTCACTTGGCTTTGAATCTTTGACTTACAGCTTGTGAAACTTGTGAGACTGAGTTCTTTGTTATTTCTCTGAGTCTGTTTTCTCATCTGTAAAACAGGATAATGTTTACCCATGTGCTTTTCTGGGTAATTGTGGAGGTTGATTGATATAACCCAAAGAAAATGCCTGATGTGTGTTGTAGGCCTTGAGAAGATGCTAAATCTTTGTTATTCTTAAATTGTGTTGAGGATGTAAAACCATCACTGCTTACCTTAGTTCTTCAGTCTAGTAGGGTAGAATCAGGATGAGAGCTATGGGTTGTCATGTGGGATTGAAAGTCTTGACCCTTCTTGAAACAATAGAGGAGTCATCATGTTTTTCATCCTAAAAAACGGAGTTCCTCAAGTCAAGTTTTTGGTTTTGTTTTGTTTTTGAGACAGGGTCTCTCTGTGTAATTCATGCTGGCCTTGAAATCACTACGTAGCCTAAACTGGTCTCGAACTCATGGCAATCTTCCTGCCTCGGCCTCCCAAGGGCTGGGATTACAGGTGTATACTACACACCTGGCCTGAAACCAAGTTTTATCAGAGATAATAATGGCCTACTTCTTAAGCAACCATAATAGAATTTAGAACAACTTTTACTTGTAAATTTCTTTCTTTAAAACAAGAAGTTCACATAAGCAAATGCTAATATTTCAGGAAAATTCTTGGAGGGACTTCAATTGACACATGTAAAATGTGGTAGTTCAGTTTGCATTTAAATAAGCATTCTAAATATTTCCTTTTAAATGGGCTTTATTTCTCTCTTGTAAAACTAAAAGCTGATCTCTTCTTTTTAGCAAAACTGGTGCCTATTGGGGTTCATGGTTAAGAGATGTGGTTCAGCTATTCTTTTATTTTGCCCCCTTGGCATGGAAATGGCCTTGCCAGAGCAAGACAGATGTGAACAACAGAAATAATATACTTTAAAAATGTGCTTCTGCAAAGGATTGATCAGTGATTTAACGAAGACTGACATCAGCATGACGTTCTCCCCATAAATGCACAAGGCTGCTCAAAAAGTCTCCCCTCTCCACAAGCGTAATCTTCCCCCTCTGCTTGCTCCAGAGGACTGCAGTGACCCTCTTAAAATGCACCACAGGAATAGATTTTCTTTGCCTTTCCTCTTTCTTCCTTAGGATAGGGGAGTTCTCTGAAAACAGATCCTTTGCAGAAGCTTCTGGCTGCTTCTTCTCTCCTTTTTCTTCATAAATCCTGAGTTCTTTGAAGGCTATTTTTCTAAACCTTTTCTGATATCACCAATTTGATATTGGCCCCTGTGGGTTCCCTGCTGTCTTCTTGTCCCTTTAAAATCCACGTTTAGGTACTTGAGCAGTTTGGTCCAAGAAGTCATTTTTATCATCCATGAGGCTGAGTGTTTTTTATATATAATATCTATTTGCTATTTATATTTCTTCTTTTGTGAATTTTTCTTTTTCTTTTCTTTTTGGTCTTGGGTGTTGAGTCTACCTAAGCATGTGCTCTAGCATAAGCTGCATGCTCAGTGTTTTCTTCTTTTTTTAAATTTTATTTTAAAGAGAGTAGTAAATGAGAAACAAACAAAAAAATAGAACGGTAGCAGCATATCAGTATCACAAACATAAACAAATCAAAGCAAGAACATTCAAAGTGATACAGGGTCTCAAGGCAAAATAATAAGAATCAACAGTGGCTGTTATATTACATATCGCTCTGCTCAACTACATGGCTCAGATTACCAGACGCAAGAAGGAAAGATTGCTCAAACCATTAAAGAGAATGAGAAAATAATTCTTCATCCAAACATTAGAGATAATACAGAGTTTCACTCGACAAGATGGTAGGAGTTCACCATGGTAATTCCATTGCATATTGTTACCTTCAAATCAGTTGCTCAGACCACCAGACACAAACGTGCAAAATCGATCAGAACATAAAAAATTGTAATCATTAACTATTCACTTTAATACACCATCAGACATCAGTAACACAGTTATCGCAGCTATTCATATATATATATATATATATATATATATGTTTATACTTTGCCTTCATTTTTTCGTTTTTCTTCTTTCCTCATCCCAGTTATTCCTTCTTTTGAGCAGTTTCTTTCCCTTTCCTATTATCTACTGTACGTTTTGAGTTTTACCTAGTCTTTCAGGTTCCTACACCAAGGAGACAATATGATGTTTACACATCTGGGTATGACTGATCTCTCTTATGAGTATGGTCTCTAGTTGCATCCATTTACCTACAAAAGCCTCACCTCGAGTTTATCTCTTTTTAATAGCTGAGTAATACTCTATTGTATAATAATACCACATCTTTTTTATCCATTCCTCAGTGGATGGGCATCTGGGTTGTTTCCAAGATTTAGCTATAACAAATTGTGCTGCTATAAACATGGGTGTTCATACATTGCTGTGGTGTGATGTCTTTAATTATTTTAGGAAAATACCCAGGAGAATAGCTGGGTTAAGTGGGACTTCCAATCCTAGTTTTGTGAGGAATCTCCAAGTTGATTTCCACAGTGGTTTCACCAGTCTACACTCCCACCAGCAGTGGAGTAGGGTTCCTCTCTCCCCACAGCCTCTCCAGCGTTTGTTATTGGTTGATTTCTTGATGATAGCCATTCTTTCTGGGGTGAGATGCCTTTATCTGAGGGGCAACTGGCTGAAATTTTTTCCCAGTTCGTGGGTTTTCTTTTCATTTTTTTTGGTGACTTCTTTAGATGTGCAAAAACTTTTCAATAAGATGAGATCCCAGTTGTTGATTCTTTGCAGTATTTCCTGTGCAGTTTGGTTTTCGCTCATGAACTCTCTGCCCACCCCAATGTCATCAAGATTTTTACCTACTTTCTCTTCCAATAAATTTAGTGTTTCTGTTTTAATATTTAGATCTTTGGGGGCTGGGGATACAGCTTAGTGGCATAAGTGCTTGCACAAGGTCCTGAGTTGGATCCCCAGTACTGCCAAAAAAAAATTTAGATCTTTGATCCATTTTGACTTCAGTTTACTGTCTAATTTTAGTCTTTGGCATGTGGAGAGCCAGTTTTTCCAGAACCACTTATTAAAGAGGCTATCTTGTTTCCATTGAACATGTTTGGCCCCTTTGTCAAAGATAAGGTGACTGAGTGTGTTTGTAGTTCTATCTGTATCTTCTAATCTGTTCCATTGACTTAAGTCTGTTTTTGTGCCAGTACCATGCTGATTTTATCACAGTAGCTTTGTAATACAATTTTAAGTCAGGAATTGTGATGCCTCCTGCCTTTCCTTTGTTTCCCAAAATTGCTTTTGCTATTCTAGGCCTCTTCTAGTTACAGATGAACTTTAGGGATGTTTTCTCTAGATCTGTGAGGTATACTAATGGTATTTTAATTGGGATTGCAATGAATCTGTACAACAATTTTGGAGTATGGCCATTTTCACAATGTTGGTTCTTCCTATCCATGGGCAAGGAATATCTTTCCATTTTCTGATATCCTCTTTGATCTCTTTTTTTAGAGTACTATAATTTTCACTGTATAGATGTTTTACTTCTTTTGTTAGATTTCCTAAGTATTTCATCTTTTTAGATGCTTTTGTGAAAGTGTGGTTTCCCTAATTTCTCTCTCAGTCTGTTTGTTACTTGTGTACAGGAATGCTATTGATTTTTGAGTGTTAACCTTATATCCAGCTATGCTACTGAATTTTGTAATTAAATCTATGAGCCTTTTGGTGGAGTTTTGGGGGTCTTCTATGCACAGTATCATGTCATCTGCAAATAATGATAATGTCACTTCTTCCTTTTCTATCCTTATTCCTTTTATTTCTCTCTCTTGTCTAATTGCTCTAGCTAATTTTTCCAGAACTATACTGAATAGGAGTGGTGACAGTGGACATCCTTGTCTTGTTCCTGATTTTAAAATGAAAGCTTTCAATTATTGAGCATTTAGTATGATGTTAGCTGTTGGTTTGTCATAGATGGCTTTGATGAGCTTGAGGTAAAGGCCATCTATTCCTATTTTCTGTAGGGTTTTCATCATGAATGAGTGTTGGACTTTATCAAAGGATTTTTCTGCATTGATGGACATGATCATGTGATTTTTGTCTTTGGCTCTATTGACATGGTGTATTACATTAATTGATTTGCATATATTGAACCATCCCGCATTCCTGGTATGAATCTCACTTGGTCATGGTGTATAATCTTCTTGATGATTTGTTGTATTCTGTTTGCTAGTATTTTACTGAGAATTTTTGCATCTGTGTTCATTAGTGAGATTGGCCTGTAGTTCTCTTTTTTGGTTGGGTCTTTCTCTGGATGGGGTATCAGGATAATACTTGCCTCCAGGGATGAGTTAGGGAGAAATCTTTCCCTTTCAATTTCATTAAAGAGTCTGAGAAGAATTGGTGTTGAATTTTCCCTAAATTGCTTGTAATATTCAGCTATGAATCCACCAGGACCTGGGCTTTTCTTCAATGGCAAGTTTTTAGTTACATTCTCAGTTTCACTGGCTGATATTGAGTTATTCAGGATTTTTATATCTTCTTCATCCAGCTTTGGTAATTCATGTGTATCTAGGAATCTGACCATTTCCTCTGTGTTTTCCATCCTGTGAGAGTAAAGATTTTCAAAGTAGGTATTAATGATCTGAATTTCTTCAGGATCTGTAGTGATTTCACCCCTTTCATTCCTTATTGTGTGTTGATTTCAGTTTTTTCTCTCCTTTTTTTGATAAGGTTGGCTAGGGATTTATCTATTTTATTTATTCTTTTAAAGAACCAACTCTTTGATTCATTAATTCTTTTTTTTGTTTTGTTTTGTTTTTGTTTTTAGTTTCCACTGTATTAATTTCTGCTCTGAGATTTATAATTTCCTGCCTTCTTTGGGCTCTGGGTTTGACTTGCTCTTCTTTTTCTAGGAACTTGAGGTGATAAGATTGTTTATTTGTGCTTGTTCTGTTTTTTTGAGGTGGGAGTTCACTGCTATAAATTTCCCTCTGAGGACTGCTTTCATTGCATCCCACAGGTCCCTGTAGGTTGTATGTACATTTTTGTTTGACTGTAAATTTTGTTTAATATCTACTTTGATTTCATCTGTGCCCCTTTGGTTGTTCAGGAGGATGTTATTTAATTTCCAACTGATTATGGAGTTTTTGTGTTTTCTTTTGTCATTAATTTACAATTTCATTGCACTGTGGTCTGATAGTATACATGGGGTAGTTTCAGTTCCTTTGCATTTACTTAAACATGTTCTGTGTACTAGTATATGGTCTATTTTAGAGACTGTCCCATGTGCAGCTGAGAAGAATGTGTATTCTGATGCTGTTGGATGGAACACTCTAAAGTTCTACTAAGTCCATATGTTCACAAGTTTGGTTAAGTTCTGTTCTTTCCCAAGTTTTTGTTTAGTTGATCTATCTCTTTGTGACAATGGTGTGTTAAAGTCCTGTTATGATTGTGTTGCTACTTATTTCATTTTTCATGTCTGTTAAAATTTGTCATATATAGATGGGTGCTCCTATATTTGGTGCATAGATGTTTACAATTGTTATCTCTTCCTTTTGAAGCTTCCCCCTCACAAGCAGGTAGTGACCTTCTTTATCCCTTTTGATTGCTCTTGGTTTGAAGTTCATGTTGCAAACAGAATAGCTACACCCATTTTTTTCTGGGTTCCTGTCACATGGAGTATTGTTTTCCATCCTTTAATTTTCAGTCTATGAATTCCCTTTTGAGTTAAATGTGTTTCTTCTATATAGCATATAGTTGGATTTTGTATCCTGATCCAGTCTGCTAGTCTGCTTCTTCTTTTGGTTGGTCCATTGAGACCATTTAAACTGATGGTTATAACTGACATGTACTGGCTTATCTTTGTCATATTTTCTTGCTGTTGAATCCTCCTTTTTCCCTCTGTTTAATTGCTTGCTCTACTTGGTGGTTCCTTTCTGTTGTTGTTCTTGAAATTGTGGTCTGTTTTATTGCTTCCCAGAATATCTTTTAGTACTCTTTGTAGGATTGGTTTGGCACTCATGAATTTCTTCAGTTGTTCTTTACCATGAAAATATTTTATTTCTCCATTAAATTTGAAAGATAGTTTTGCAGGGTACATCAATCTGGGTTGGAAGTTGTTTTCTTTCAGTATGGGAAATACTTCACTCCAAGCTCTTCATGCCTTGATGGTTTGTGTTGAGAAGTCTGCTGTGATTCTGATAGGATTTCCTTTATAGGTGATCTGTTTCTTTTCTCTAACAGCTTTTAATATTCTGAGCTTTTGTTGAGTTTCTGGGATCTTGATCACTGTATGTCTGGGTATAGATTTATTTTGGTTATGGCTAATTGGAGTTCTATATGCTTCCCTTAACTGGATGTCTGAGTCTTTTTCCATGCCTGGGAAACTTTCTGCTATTATATCTGCAAATAGTCTTTCTATGTCATTTGTGTTGACACCTGCTGTTTCATTAATACCTGTTAATCTGACATTGTTTTTCTTTGCTTCATCTTGCGGTTGTTGAGTTGTTATTTCCTGGTTCTTTGTTGTTTTTAAGAGATCCCTCCTCTCATGTTCATTAGTGGCAATGCTGTCTTCAAGGACTGAAAGTCTACCTTCAGCTTCGCTCAAGTGGTTTTGCTGGCTTTCAGTGGGATTTTTAATTTCTTTGATATCTGCTTGCATCTGTTTCTTACTTTCCAGTTCTCTTCTATATTGTTCACTGAAAGTTTCCATGTGTTGTTTGTGCTCTTCTATTTTCTTGTCAATGTCATCTTTGGATATGCTGGACATTTCTTTCATTATTATTATCATTTATTTTATCACTCGAGACATTATTTTTAACCTGATGTCTTCTATGGCCTGATGGAGTTGTTTCTTTACTTCATTTGCTATCATTTCACAAATTTTGGGTGTGTGACTTCCAGGCTCTTCTGTGTTGATGTCTGCTGGGCTTGTTTTGGGTGGTGTGGTGGTCTAAGATTGCATTTTTCTCCTTCGTTTTGTCATTTTTGAAGATCCAGAGGCTCACTGGGGTGCAGCCTCACTCTCATGATTGTGTGTGAGTGGCAGGGTGAGAGTCTGAAGATCCACAATGCTCAGTGTAGCTCCCGTGCTGGTGTGTGCTGGCAAGGTGGGGTCTCAGATGCTCCCGAACTTACTTGCCTTCAGTTGGCTCCCAGGCATGTGTGGGAAGGGTGTGTGGGGGTCTTGCTGGAGTTCCTGAGACTGTCTGGGGTTCAATCCAGCTTCCACAAGAGTAGGAGGGATGCAGGTTGTGTTCACTGAGGCTTCAGCTATTGCCCAGGACAGAGGCTGCTTCCCACACTGGAAGGGGAGGGGTGAGCGTGGACTGTCTGAGGCTGCTGACTCTGTCCAGGTTTCAGCTGAGCTCCTGGGGGCTTGGGGGGGAGGGGTTGTGAGTTTTTCTGGCAGTGACTACCAAGGCCCCAGAAGTTGTCCAGGGCTCCCCGTGCCTCACACACTAGTGGAGGAGGCACCAAAGTGGCTTACTGGGGTTTCTAAAGGCGTCTGGCAGTCAGCCCAGCCCAGGCAGACACACTATGGGTGTGGTAAGTAGCTACTGAGGCCCCTGAGTGTGCCCGGGGTTCCACCTGTCTTGCACGCTGGTCAGGAAGGCACTGTCATGACTCACCAGGCTTCCTGAAGATGTCAGGGATGGGGCCCAACCCCGGCAGACATGGCTCAGTGTTTTCTTAAACTTTTCTTTGAAATCTCTTACAGATTTTTCTGTTGGGTTCTTTTTTCTTTTTTTTTTTCTATGTAATTGATATTTTTTATTTTATGAAAAAAGGTAAAACAGAATTTTATAACACAATAACAGCAGAATAACAAGAGTTAATACATCACATATTGTCTTTTTTTTTTTTTTGGTGGTACTGGGGATTGAACTCAGGACCCTGTGCTTGCTAGGCAGGCGCTTATTCCACTGAGCTATATCGCCCGCTCCTACATTGCATATTGTCATCTCCAAAGTAGTAACTCAGAGTACAAGATATGGGCATAAAAAATTCTGTAACTGATATTAGCATGAACCTTCCTTTTCAATGAATGAAGAGACACTAATAGTGTAGCTAGCTTAGATTTTCTCTCTTTTTTTGTTCCTTTCCTATTTTCCTCATTCTAGTTCCTTTTTCCTTTTTAAGAATTTCTTCACATTTTACAAAATTATACATTTGGACATTATTTACTCTTTCAATTTCTCATACCAGGGAGACAGTATGATGTTTACACATGTGAGTCTAATTTATTTCACTTATGTGTATGGTCTCAAATTGCATCCATTTACCTATAAAAGTCTCAAGTTTATCCTTCTTTATGGTTGAGTAGGACACTATTGTATAAAAACAACACATCTTTTTTGTCCATTCCTTGGTTGATGGGTATTTGGGTTGTTTCCAGGATTTAGCTGTGACAAGTTGAGCTGCTATAATCATGGGTATACATATATCACTGTGGTGTGATGTCTTTATTCCTCTGGGAAGATACCCAGAAGGGGAATAGCTGGGTCAAATGGAACCTCTAATCCTAGATTTTGAGGAGTCTCCACACCGATTTCCCCAGTGGTTGCACCAGTCTGCACTCCCAATGGCAGATAAGTGTTCCTTTTCCAGCAGCCCCTCCAGCATTTGCTATTGGTTGATTTTTTGATGACAGCCATTCTTTCTGGGGTGAGATAGAATCTTAGCATTGTTTTAATTTGCATTTCTCAAATGACCAAAGACACTGAACATTTTTTCATATATTTATTTGCCATTTATGTTTCTTCATCTGAGAAGTGTAGGCATCTTCATCTTCATCTCAGATGCCCATCTTTGGATTGAGTCTTTGAATTGGGAGGGAGTCTGAGTTTTTCAATTCTTTATGTGTTCTAGATAGAAGTCCTTTATTTGAAGGACAACTGACTGAAATTTTTTCCCACTCTAGAGTGGATAGGATGTTGCCTATTCACTTTATTGGTGATTTCTTTTGATCTGCAAAGGTTTTTTAATAAGATGGGATCCCAGTTGATTCTTTGAAGTATTTCCTGTGTAGTTTGGGTTTTGCACATGAACTCTCTGCCTAGACCTATGTCTTCAAGATTTCTACTTACTTTCTCTTCCAGTAGATTTAGTGTTTCTGTGTGTGTGTGTGTGTGTGTGTGTGTGTGTGTGTGTGTATGTGTGTGTGTTTCTGTTTTAACATTTAGGTCTTTGATCCATTTTGATGTTAGTTTTCTACATGGTGATAGACATGGGTGTAGTGGCATGTGAAAAGCCAGTTTTTCCAGCACTATTTAAAAAGAATCTGTCTTTCTTCCAGTGAACATGTTTGGCCCCTTTGTCAAAAATAAGGTAGCTGAGTGTGTTTGTAGTTGTGCCTGCATCTTCTAATCTGTTCCACTGATCCTCAGGTCTGTTTTTTTTGCCAGTGCCATGCTGATTTTGTCACAATAGCTTTTAGTATAATTTCAAGTCAGGGTGTGTGATGCCTCTAGCCTTGCCTTTGCTGGCCAGGATTGCCTTTGCTGTTGTAGGTCTCTTCTACTTCCCAGTGAGTTTTAGGAATGTTTTCTCTAGTTCTGTGAGGTATGCTAATGGTATTTTATTTGGAATTGCATTAAATCAGTATAACAATTTTTGGGAGTATGGTCATTTTCACAATGTTGATTTTTTCTACCCATGAGCAAGGGGTATCTTTCCATTTTCTGAAATCCCCTTCAATCTCCTCTTTCAGAGTACTGTAATTTTCAATATATAGATCTTGTTAGGGTCCTGACATTAATTCATTGCTGCTGGTGGGAATGTAGACTGGTACAACCACTGTGCAAATCAGTGTGGAGATTCCTCACAAAACTAGGATTAGAGGTCCATTTAACCCAGCTGTTCCCCTTCTGGGTATTTTCCCAGAGGAATTAGAAACATTGTACCACAGTGTATATGTGCACCCATGATTATAGCAGCACAATTAGTGTCAGGACCCTAACCTGACACTAATTCACTGTGTGCCTGGAATTCCCCTGTTTGCTGGTCCTGCAGTGTAGGGGGAGGAGGCAGTCACTTGGATTGCTTCTACTAGGCCAGTTGCTGGATCCTGGATTTATTTTTTAAAAAATTGATATATTAATAATATTTGTATATGAAAAGTATTATTCTGATTTTTAATATTTATGTTACCAATATTTTTTCCAGTCTGCTTTTTGTCTTTTGAAAAATCTTTATGCATTTTATATTACCTTGCACTTTCTAAAATATTTCAACACAAAAATTTATATGTAATATATTTCTATAAAAATCAAAGGGTACAGATCATATAAGAAAAATATCCCCATTTAAAAAGGTTTTCCCTCATTTAGTCACTTAACTTTCTTGTGGGAAAAAACCACTGTATCTATCAGGTTGGCGTGTATTATTTGACGTATTTAATTTTCCACACATTTGCAATAATGAAATCAGGTCCCCAAAATTCAAAGACTCAATCCAAAAATGGGCATCTGTCATGAATACACACTTCTCTGATGACAGAACACAAATGGCAAATAAATATATGAAAAAATGTTAAACATCACTGGTCATTCAAGAAATGCAATTTAGAAAAACACTGAGTTTCCATCTCACTATGGAAAGAATGGCTATCATCAAGAAATCGACCAATAACAAATGCTGGAGGGGCTGTGGGGAGAAAAGAACACTTTTCCACTGCTGGTGGGAGTGTAGACTGGTACAAACACTGTGCAAATCAGTGTGGAGATTCCTCACAAAACTAGGATTAGAGGTCCATTTAACCCAGCTGTTCCCCTTCTGGGTATTTTCCCAGAGGAATTAAAAACCTCATACCTCAGTGTATATGTGTACCCATGATTATAGCAGCACCATTTGTCATAGCTAAATCTTGGAAATGACCCAAATGTCCATCAACTGAGGAATGGATAAAAAAGATGTGGTATTTTTATACAATGGAGTATTACTCAGCTATAAAAAACATAAGCATGAGGCTTTTATAGGTAAGTGGAAATCAGACCCACATGTGCAAACATCATATTGTCTCCCTAGTGTAAGAACCTGAAAGAGTAAATAAAGTCCCAAAAGTATAATAGATATTGTAAAAGGGAAAGAAATTGCTCAAAGGGGGGGGGCAATTGGGATGAGGGAAAGGAGAAAAAGAAGGAAAGGAGAAAGGGAAAAGAATATATGCATCTGGGACAATTGTACTGCTGATATCTATTGGTTTATTGAAAGAAACAGTTAATGCTTAATTTTTTTGACTAACTTTGGATGCTTATATCTGGTAATCTGAAACTAATTTGAAGACAGTAATATGCAATATAACAACGATTGGTGAATTCCTATCATCTTGTTTAGTGAAGGTCTGTATTGTTTCTAATGTTTTTTATATTTTTTTATTCTGTTTAATGGTTTGATCAATTTTGCATTCTTATATCTGGCAATCTGAGCAACTTCATTGAAGACAACACTGTGCAACATAACAAGTACTGTTATCATTTTGTTTTGAAACCCTGTATCATTTTGATTGTTTTTGTGGGTTTTTTGTATGTGTTGTTATTATTTTATTGTTTTTTAAATTCTCTTTAAAATGAAATGTTTGTATAGAAATCACATATGGGATTGGGATTATAATATGTATATTATTTCATAACTTATTTTTTTCACTTAGGTATACATTTAGAGAACTTTCCAGGTTATGAATCTATATGTACCTAAAAATTCCTGTACGATAATCTGTTTCTCTGAGATCTGAGAGTTTTTTAAACAATTCTTCTCTTTGTAGACATTTCTATTGCTTCCAGCTTTCTGTTATTGTAAGTGGCACAACATCAACAGTCTTCATTCCACTTTGCACATAGGTGGGACATTTGTAGCACTGTTGGATAATTTAAATCTTTAAAAATATTTACGATGGTGTGATGACACATACCTGTAGCATCAGTATGCTCAGAGGCTGAGGCAGGAGAAGAGCAAGTTGGAATGTGGTTTGGGCTACTTGGCAACTTAGTGAGACCCTGAGTCAAAGTAAAAAAATAAAGAGCTGAGAAAATAGTTCAGTGCAAAGGGCCTTGATTCAATCCCCGGTACTGCAAAAACAAAACAGTATATATCTCTACACAGACATATATATGTATACATCTATCTATATACACATTTTAATCTGTTTTGTGAGCAAGAAGTAAACTTCTATTAAGCCTGAGTCATTATCCTTTTATGTATACATGAGTTGGGTGAAAAACCGCTACCTGCTGTACTTGTTCTTTCAAGGATTCCTAGTATCATTGAGCATTTTTTATATATGGCTTGGCCAGTTGTATCTTTTGTATTCTAGAATATTACTTTTTTGAATATTAATCTTTTGATTTATATGTTATAAATGTTTCCTAGTTCTCATTTATCCTTTAAACTTTTGTGGTTAATTTTTCAAATTTTTACAAAGCATGTCTGCCAAACTTTGATTTTTTTCAAATTTGGCTTAAGGAAAACCTTCTTTGGTACAAACTTTCTAATTTTTTTCTGTGTGAGAAAACGTAAACAAGGCACAGAAAGGCTCAGTTGAGCAAATGCTTTCCCCTCCTCCTGAGTGCCCAGCTGTACTTTGAAGCTTAACCTTCCTTGGAGTGGGCCTTGACATGCTGTTTACTAAGTTCTGGCCAGTGGAATGTGAGCGGCAGTGAGTTTCCACTTTCTGGGCCTCATGTGGGAGATCTTTTATGACCTTTTCTCCTGAATGGTAAAACTCTTCAGGAAGAAATGGAGTTATATTTTGAAGATTGTGGAACCACAATACACAAGTTACCTGGGTCTGAACCACTTCTGGGAGAAGACATCCTCAGACAGAAACATTTAACTTGATTTTCACATGAGTTTTAAGCCACTGAGATTTTTGGGCTTGTCTGTTACAGTGGCCGGCTAACTTAACTAGTATATTCACAGTTTTAAAACTTACATTTTTGATATAATTGATAAAATAACACTTTCATTTTTGGAATGAGATAAACAACCATCCAGTTTTTTTTTTAACCCTAAAAATTGGATAGTCAATTTAGGAGGATAATTTGTGTTTTCTCTATTCATATAAAATGCTGTCATGATTGTATATTTGATTGTGCTCTGCAGAATCACCAATTTCAACTATTTTTGGTCTCTGAAAACAGCAGTTTCACCTGAGTCAACTTAATACTAAATTCTCTTCCACATATTAGAGTGTTTATGGCATTTCTATTCTCACTCATTAGCCTATTTGTTTATTTATCATTAGTATATTATTGTAATTATTTTAACATAACAGTATATTTACATATCAAGTAGGACAATATAAACTTTGAAATTAATTGGTAATGTCTTCTAAAAAATCTGTTGAGAGTTTGAGGAAAACTGCACAAAAGTTGTATTGATTAATTGTACTGAGAATCAACACCTCTATAAAATGGAGATTTCTCATTTGTGACATAAACAGGAAAATACACAAATAAATGCACTGCTTAATTAACAAAATGTAAAACAGGTTACATAATATGCAGTATTTTGTGGGAAAAAGGAAGGGAATGAAAATATTCACATCTGTTTCTAAATCTTCACCTGTTGCAGTGAAGATGAGAACGAGGGTGAACTTGACACTTTTTACTACATTCTTTGACATCTTGTTTGTCTCTTGCGCCATGTGAATATATTGCCTTTGAAAAATTAGGATTCGTGAAGTACATCAAAAAGCATATGCTGGAGCCGGGCGTGGTGGCGCACACCTGTACTCCCAGCACTTGGGAGGCTGAGGCAGGAGGATCGTTGCGAGTTCGAGGCCAGCCTGGGCTACAAAGTGAGCTCAAGGCCAGCCTGAACTGCCAGCGAGACCCTGTCTCATAAAGACCAAAAAAAAAAAAGCATATGCTGAAGGGCCTGCCGTGTAAATAACAATGAAGATAATGATTATTATCTAAAAATATTCTCTCTGTGAGTTGGTTCAGGAAAGAGATGAAAGTCATTTTGGGTTGGTACACAATCAGGGGAACTGTCTTTTTGGCGGAGGCGGCGACAGCAGCAGCAGTAGCAGGAGCAAAGATTTACTTGTTGCTTTCACCCTGCTCAGAGGCTTTTCGCAAAGAGGCAATTAATTCTTTTCAGGCTGTATTAAATTACTTTGCCTGTTTTAAGGCAAAATGTTTCAGCCTTGTCCTCATAGTTCAGGTTGGATCAGTTACTGTTTCTTAATAATTTCAGGGCAAATTGGTTCCAGAGAACTAACAAGTGACCCGTGCACGGCATCCTTCCTCACTAAAATAATTAAATTTGTTACCACATGTAGAATGTAGAATAGCAAGTATCGAACAGTCTCAGTGGCCTTGGCATTCATTGATGTTAACCTTTTTTTCCCTCGTAAATGTAGGCATCACTGTCTTTTAAATTTAAATTTGAACAGAATTGACAAGGACTTTCTTGTACCACATTAAAAAAACCCAGCTTCACCATCATCTTAGAAAAAAGCATCCTTATCAAAAATTGTATTGATTTTGAACTGTACCAAGAGAATTTGCGTAAGTTCAGCCACTAACATCTAGTGATTTACATTGGAAAATTTGCTTTTCAATTGAAGGCACACAGTGCAGATGCAGTAATAACTGTGGAAGTTTTCTGTGAGGTGCAGCCACACAGAGGTGTGTATTGTCATTTCTTGGCATCCTTTTTACATAAAAATATAGAAAATGACACACAGCATGAAGGAGTAGTTCAGATCGGGGAAGACAGATGAGACTAATTCTAATAGTACAGTCAGCTTTCAGCTGGGTAAAAAGGCCTCACAAGGGGTCCAATTATTAACTGATCCTCACCCGGCCACCCGGTCATGACGCACCTCATAAGAGCAAGCGCTAATGGCACAAGGAACTGTGAGCCAAATTATGAAGTTTTATTAAAATGTTTCTCCACTTGTCTTCAATTATTTAGATCCAATCTAATTTTCCTTCAAAATTAATGTCTGGAGCTCAAACTAATTTATGCGCCTGAGCATTTAAAAATAGATGTCCTCTTTACATACATGCATGTAACCCTGCTGAGAACGAGCATGGTATATTTCCGCAGCACTCACTGGGAAATACAGCCATGTTTTCAAACACGATAAAATAATGTGCAGTGGAAAGAACCTAGCTGGAGCTTTGTTCTTGATTTAAAGAATGATCAAATTACCTTCTTCCCTACTTTCCTACCCACCCTCCCTCCAGCAGCTGCAGTGAGCTCCCTTTCCCCTTAGCATCTGGACACAAAAATGCAAGTCAAAGTCTGAGAGGGAGGAGCACTAAGGAGTAATAATATAGATTCTGTTTCATGAATAATTATTGTAGAATTGTCCCTGAACCAGGATAGTGGCCATTCAAGCAATAACTCTTCTGGGATCTGGACCTCCAGTACTTAACGTTTCTTGAATGTACCATCCCCAGATGTCACTGTTCATTCTTCACTAGCTAGGCACAGCTAACACAAGAGGATGCAGGGTGAACAGCTTGCTGCTCCCGAGCTGGGGTACCAAGGATTGGAGCCGCCATCAGTCCTAAGTGTCATCTACACTTCACCTTCTCCTTCTCCTTCTCCTACTGTTCCTCTTCGCTATGCGTTTGATCTTGTCCTGTCTTTGTTTTCCCATGCAAAATTTACATTTCTTTCAAGGTCTAAGTTGCATATCATCTTATCTGGCAAGAAAATCCAAACAACTGCATTTTAGTAGGATCAGCACATATTGATTTAATAATTTATCAGTGAGAATGACCCAATTTAAAGTAGCTATGGGTATTTTACATTCTGTGACTTTTTCTTCAAGGGGTAGGTATTGGCCTCATTGGAAAGGACAATGTAAATATTTCAATTCTCGAATGTTGGCTCTGCTATCCCATACAGTTATTTCTCAGTTGTCTGTAGAAGACAGCTAGACCATTGACTAATTTGAAAATGTTTGGCATTGGAATGTGCATTATGCTTTTCCCTCAGAAGCTTATTTTACCCATTACCATGGACTTAGACATATATGAAGAGAAATATTTCTTACAGTATATAACAAACAGCTTCTGGGGAGAGGCAGTCTAGAAAATATTTGGATACAGGACGAAGCCAAGAGGAAAGGAAAACTTGCAAGAAACTGAAGACTCAACCCTTAGTCATTTATTTTTTTCTACTTGGTCATAGTTCAAAAAAGATTTTGAGGAGCAACAATAATTTGACTCCAGACTGGAGGCCCTGTGCCTTTTGCTGCCTAGTGTAAGATTCTAGTTCTTCATCCAGTGTAGCATTTGCTGTCTGATAGTAACAACAGCGATCGATCCCTAATGGGTATCCTGTCTGGGTCAGATATTCCGCTAAATACGCACGTACGCATATGATGGCTCTCATTGAAGCCTCAGATTACTTGGTGTCCTCTGTCTTGAAGGATGATGAGGCAGGCTAGATAAATTTAGGGCTAAAAAACTTTGTCATCTTTTCCTAAATGAGTAACACACCTACAGGCAAAGCGTTAAGGTGATAAAGGATACAACAGTGAAGACCAAGCTTTGTGCTACACTTTGCTGCCTATTGTACATTTGAAGGCCCATGTACAGTGTCATGAGCATCAGCAAAGACCACTTTTAAATCCTTTGGAACAAAGCACATATTGTGCTTTGGATGAGAAACACGTCATGGGCCTGCCCAGAAGTGTGTTTCTCTTTTGTCCTTAAAGGGGTCTCTGACTACCTCACCTCCTTGCGTTGTGTCATCCCCTGCTAAAGGCTGCCTCCAGTAATGAGCCCTTGAATGTCTTCAGTGAGCCATAGATAGCAAACACAACTTGCAGGCCTTACACCGCACCCTGCTCCACAGCTTGGCTGTCCAGGCGGCCTTTTCACTGCCCTCCCTGTCCAACACCCCAGGCTTACCTGTTTCTCCACTCCTGCAATTTTGTGACTGAGAACTTCCTGATGTTTGACCCTGTCCAGGGCCTCTGGCACAATCTCAGTTTATGTGTGCCTCCTGGGAGGAGAATTCCTCAGTGCAAATTCATTACTGACCTCTGTTTATCTGGCCTGTTGCCACGCCCTCTGCTCTTGTGTCTTTATATAGTGGGGGGAGGAGTTCAATAACTCTTAGGTTTTAGTTCATAGTGGCTAGTAGGAATATGTTCTGTAGTGAAATTTTTTTAAAACCTTAAATGAAATTTGCTTTGGACAGATACATAGAAACAAAACTTACATATATTAAGGGATGAGCATGATAGTTTGTGTTACATGTAAGGTTAGGCATTATAGGTTAAACGTATCTTTTTCCTCAAACTTTGATCATTTTTTAATGATGAAACTTTCAAAATCGTTTCTCCTAGAGTTTTGAAATACATGGCTATAGTTGTTAACAGTGGCCAGCCCTGTGCTGCGGCACAAAACTGCCTGTTCCTCTCGAACTGTAACAGGACTCCCATTAGTCAGGCTACCCATCCTCCCTCACTCCTGCTCTCCTGGTTCCCACCATTCCACCCTCATCTTCTACGAGGGCATCTTTTTAGGTTCCTCATCTGTGTGATATTGTGTGGTACTTCTCTGTCTGTGCTGGACTGATTTCATTTAGCCCAGTGATCTCCAATTCCATCCATAGTGTTTCAGGTGACCAGATTTAATCCCTTTTTAGGATTGAATAGTAAGTATCTCATGGTATATATGTACCACATTTTCTGAACTGGTGAAGTTTGGGGTAGTTAATACTCCTAGCGTCAATTATGAGCAGTATTGTTTTTTAATGGGGAAGGAGGGATGAATGGACAGTAAGGTGAATCTTCCTAGGCATACACTCTCCCTCCATGTAGGAGTTACTTTGCAGCAACAATATATAGTATTGAATTTGTTAAGTTCAAATATGCTACTTCATCAAGAAGGGGCTTAATGCTTAAGTTGAGTTATGCTATTTTAAACTTGTTTTCAGCCTAAGACTGGCACACATAATTGCTTTTTAAATGTACTTGTTAAACTATCAAGAATATTGTTGAGTGTATTATTTGGGCAGAGTGCTGTCATTAAGAAGGAACACTGAAATTTTCTCTCTAACCTTGATCTTGATGGTTTAATATTGAGCCTATTAAATGTACACCAAGAAGAACTCTAACAGTTAAATCTTCTGTCAAAGCAATGTAAGAAAACAGCAAATGTGAAGAAAGAGAACGTACTGAGGTCAGATAATGCTTTTTCTGAGGACCGTTTGCTGGTCCTTGTGGTTCTGCACAGGGTTATTTGAGATTGAAGATGCAATATCCAAGACTTTTCGAACAATCAGCTTCTGAGTTCAGTGAATGTTTCAGCTTCAGATACGGTGTGGATGAATTATTGAAGACATTTCAATCTGAAGTGAACATTCTAAATTCTCTGAACTCTTTTGATATTAAAAAAAGTTACTTATTGAAATATATTGCTTTGGTCTCCCCCTCCCCATGTCCCAAGTCCTAGGACCCTGCAGAAATTTACCCTTCATTTAACAAACGTGGGTGGGTCCTCCCCTCCATTCTAGTACTGTCCCCTGCACCAGAAGGAGAGTGACCAAAAATATACATCTCTGGGAATTTGATGAGAATTTACCTGGGGACACTTTGGCTGAGATTGAAACATCTTAGATTTTTTTTTTTTTGCGGTACTGGGGATCAAACTCAGGACCCTGGGCTTGCTAGGCAAGCACTTATTCCACTGAGCTATGTCCCCAGCCCCCTCACATCTTAGATTTGTAAACAAAAGCACGAAATTTTTTCTTCTTTGATGTGTATTATGGATTCTGTTTAAAGATATTTTCCCCCTCTCTTTTCTAGTAAAAGATACAGCAATGGAGCTTATGATGTTTCTGGAGAAATTGTTTACTCTTTGTTGACTGCAAGTCTGACACAAAATAGAGTACTGTTCCAGGCTGGGACTATTGGTGACCAACAGCATGTTATTTGCAGTAGAGGAAATATGCTACCTCTTGCTCCAGTAAGAAGTACATTTACGAGAGCATTTAGAAATAATTTGGTCTTCGATACATTATCAGGAATTAGCGAAATTGGTTATGGACTTAATTATGCTTTTCTAAAAAATGTTTTTAGTCTGCTCTCAAACATGTTGAAGTGGACCTTTATTATAGTCCCCAAATTGTATGAAAGCGCGTTGCCCTCATTGCATAAGGGTCACAGGTGGAATGCAGCGGGTCTGAAATGATGGGTAATGGAAAAATCCACTACTTGTGTTTGCTACTTAAATGTCATGGCTGGGTAAATGGATTTCTGTGCTTCCTAGGATTCGGCTTCTACTACATTAGTACAGCAGCAATTAGAGAGGAGAGGTTGCTCTGTAAATTGGCTTGGCGAACCATACAGTTCATCTTTTTATTGTGCAAAACAGGAAAAATTGCTTCTCATCAATCCACTTCAACTCTCAGTCTAACAATTATTTACCATCCCATCAGCTGAAAGTACCAAAGAAATGTTCTATTTGAATTAACTGACGGAAGAGAGCCGATTGTGATTATGGTGACACAATCTTACTATGGAAGCAGTAAAGAGACTTCATTATTATTGAGGTGTCCTCACCAAATTGATTAATGCTTTTGGGATAATTAATATACACTTCAAATTAACTGGACTCTTATTAACTAAATAAAAAATGTCCCATTTCATGACTGTAATGCTTAAAAGTCATAGGTTTTTTCCCCCCAAATAGAACACTATTAGTTTTGAACTTTATTGTAATCTTTGCATTTGATTTACATGGTTTGATTAATCTCTGCTTTGTAACTGCCTTCAGAGGTAACATCTGGGTTGCTAAAATAAAAGTTTATTATTATTATTCTATCAGTACTGGGGATTGAACCCAGGGACTTTGCACTGAATTTTTTTTTTTTTTTAATTTTGAGACAGGGCCTTGCTAAGTTGTTAAACTGCTCAGGCCAGCCTCGAACCTGCAAGTCTCTGGCCTCAGCTCCCAAGAGTACTAAGGTTATAGTGTGTGTCACCATAGGTGGCTCCTTTTTTTTCTGAAAGCATAGATTAACAGAATTTAGGTGAGGTATTGTGAAACTTTTGCTAATTTCCAAGTTTTGATTACTGGTGGAGGCAATGACTTGAAAAGGGGATTAATGAATTGTACTTCTAGTGTAATAATGAACCCGAGACAGTGCAAATTACAAGAGGAGACTCCTGTAAGCTGTGTTTTAACACAACCAGCTTCATGAAGGAAATACCTTGGGCAGACAGCAGAGGTGTGAGGAAAAAGAGCAACAGCTGAGCAGAGGCCGGCGGGCCCCAAGGGGTTTCTGAGATTGGGCATTCCGCGCTGGGACTCAGGGCTTTGTAGCTGGGAAACCTTGGCTTCATTTGCGGAAAAGAAACTTCTTTTGCAGCTCCAAATCAGGCAGCTTTGGCTTCTAAAAAACAGCTTTTTCATGCCACAGAAGCCCACATTTCTGAACAAAAAAAGCTTGGGAGAGATTAACGAAGAGTTTGTTGAAACCAAATTTTTTTGGTGGGGTCAAGTTTTACCTAAGTCTTCTCATTGCATAAATCCAAATCACACACACACACACACACACACACACACACACACACACACAAAGAGTAGGCTCTGCCTCTTTGTTTAGTGGAATGTTGATTCCACAGTGGGGTAGTAAGCAATATCTGTGGACAATGTCACATCTTATTTGGGGTAGAAATTTAGAAGCCCTTTAGCTTTTGTTAAAAAAAAAAAAATAGAACCCCATTGGACAGGCTGTTTCAAGATTCTCCTGTCCAGAACAGGGGTTACTTAGGTGCTGGCTTCCACCCATCTACACAGAGGGGCAGGCAGCAGGCTTCTCTTTGATTTGTGTCTGCTTTCCATCACCGAGCCCAGGTTGCTGCCCGTTACCAGAGCCACATGTGTTATTAACACGCGTAAAGCTTCCTACCTTTTCCAAGTAAAGAGGGTTAGCTGAGGTGGACTTAGTGCATATGCTGTGCAGGACACTGCCTGAACCACAGCACCCTATTGCGTTAGGCCTCTACTCTAGCAAAGTGTCATTAGAGAAACTAAGGGTTAGTATTCAGGAAGAAAGGACCAGGCAGGGGTGCGGAGCCTGCTCGTGGGGACAGAGGACAGAGGCTTTGTAACCGCAGCCTTGCTGCCTGCTGATTAGACGTGAATGCAGGCGTCCAGGCTAGCCCTGGGTCTCACGGGTTGTTCATGTCTCATACCCTCTTAGAGTCTTTGTTTCCAGGCTGCATAATATGAGAATGCTGGCTTCATAAAAGGCTTCCTCAGGTCCCTTCCAGGACTAGCACTGAAATAAACGTGCACATGCCCCTCCTCCCCCCACTTCCCAAGCACATTCCACAAAATGGAGATGTAGATAATCCGGAATGAAAAGAAGACCCCGATCCAGGTGGAACATGACAGTAACGCATTTTTTCTTTAGCATTCTCTTTTAACTCCGAGTACGTATATACACAATTCAAATGTCACGTGCCTTCAAGTCAGGTTTACAAGGGATCCGGGTTGGTTATCACTACACTTTTCAAACCCAAGCATCCCCCCGGGGCAAGTATGTCTGCGCATGCTTATAAACAAAATCAGTTTCCCGGATTGTCTATTCTCATAGCTTTGCTCAACTGTTTTGTTTGCTGAAAAGTGAGGGTTACGGGAGGTTTCGTGGGACTATGCACAAAGTGTAAAGCAAAACTTCTGTGCCGTTCGGCTTCTAAAAGAGCATCTAACTTCCATTCGCGTCTGTAGGTTCCTCCCTCCCTTCCTCCCGCCACCCCCCTCCCCAATTATCTCTCTGGGAGCAAATGCGTAGGCGCCTTAGCGAGGTTCGATTTTCGGTGCCGAACACCGAAAAAGATAGCACAGTGTTTGCCTTGGGCATTAGCTCCTCCACCTCTCCAGGGCTCACTTTATTCTGTATTTCTGTTGGGTTAATAAAAACATTAAAGTAGTTGCTGCATTTCCTTTCCAGCCCAGGTTGCCGCTCATTACCACGGCCGGAGGGAGGCGGCTCGGAGGTGCGGGGCAGGCGGAAGAGCTTTGAGGGTTTCTCTCCGAGTCGGGTCGAGCCGGGCCCGGTTCCACGCGCGCGGGCCGCATCCGCGGCCCGAGGTCCCAGCGGGGTCGCGCTCCCGGGACGGGCGGCCTGGCTTCGCGCGGCCGCTCTCTCGCTCTGCCGGCCGGGCGCGGTTTCTCCCGGCGGCCGGGCTCCTTTCCCGTCCCGGCTCGGCAGGAGAATGCGCGCCCCGGCCGCGCTTGTGCTCGGGGACCCGTCCTGGGCTCCGCGTGTTCTGGTTCCGGACGCGGAGCGGAGCGCGCCCGGCGCCCAAGCCCAAGCCCTTCTTCAGGTCAAACCAAACGAAGCCGCGCTGCTCTTTCCGGAGCGGCGCGGAGAGGGAGCTGCGGACCGAGGGCTACGGCCACGGTGCGGCAGACCCGGCCTTGCTCTGCGGGCGCTGAGACCCGAGCGCGAAGGGCATCGCCGCAACTGCGCGCACAGATCCACGCGGAAACGCGCGCCACGGGGCACGCTAACTTCAGTTAAAAACTCGGTAACATTTTCCCGTCCCAGGATGGCAGCGCACGCAGGATGTTGTGACAGTCCTCGTAGGTAGTTTCACTTTTGAAAAAGTTCTTCCATTGGGTAGGAGATTTCTGTGTTTGTGAATAAGCTTAATGCTAAGGAAGGAGAGTTCTAGTGTTTAGTAGCCCTCCATTCTGTCACATGTTGGGAACCAAGTGAAAGTAATATTAAATATGTATTTATATATAGGCGTGTGCTTGCAGATTACTATAGATGAATAATAGTTTTAGAATTGTAGCGTATTTGGCCTAACCATGCCCTTTGTGTCCACTGAGCAGCCCAATTTTCTTGACCGACAGCCTGATTTCACAATGCAGTTCTTTGTCTTCAAGAAGTAGTGTCTTTCTGTTTTGGGCTGCGGTGGGGTGTTTTCTAAGAATTATTTCATGCCCGATCACTTGCATGACATGCCAGCAGCGTATAGTGTTCAGGCAATTTCGTCATGCTTTTTAAAGCGTTTAGAATTAACTTTGATTTCCGCATTTCTGTTTTCCAAAGAAACACACATATACAAGTCCTGGATTTAGAATTTTCGTGGGACAGTGGTAACCAAACAGGTACAAGTGAGTTCCCTCTTGTGTAGGGTTCATTCCTGCTTTGTTCCCTGGATCTGTGGAGAGGAGGCCCTGGCGTTGGGAGGACTGGAGGCTCCTCCAAAGATTTTCTAGGCTGTGTGGGTTTGGGATTGTGATCGTGGGAAGGGGCTGTTTAATGAGAAATCCACTATGGGAGGAAAGATTTTCTGAGGTTTCTCATTTCTCTGCGAATGCTAAGGAGGTAATGCTGTCCATTTCTACCTTAGGTTCTGGGGGACCATGGACGGCCCTTTTGGGAAGGGACTGTAGTGTTACACACTTACTACGCTTCTCGGATATCAGGAAGGTACAGGGTGCTGAGATTGACACACACGTGGAGGATAACAGTGAGCACTCAAAGTTCCTAAGTAGGATTAGGTTATAAAGTGCCTTCCGAGTCCTTTTCTTTCCATTTTAGGCCCCTGGATAAAGCTATGCGGTTGCCCCTCCCTGTGCATTTCCTGCAACCGGCCAGCCACGTTATTGGGAATGAAGACGGGCCGGTGCACTGAGGGTCTGCCCTGTTCTGCGCTGCGGGCTAAGTGCCTTGCCTATGGTGTTTCGTTTAGCATTAACAACAGTCCTCTGAGGTAGGTATTTTAATTTACAGATGAGCAAACTGAGGCTCAGAGATGTGAAATAAGTTGCCCAGGACCCCAGGGTAATACAAAAGAAGATCCAGAATCTCTTTACGACGGTCTGACTCCAAAAACGGAGTTCTAAATCTTTGTTAAGCCACTTGATTTCGGAGAACTCGGTTTTCATTTGCTTGGTCCAGTCAGAGCAATAGCTTTTGCTTCCCAGTTGTGTTTCAGCGTGGTTATCCTCCCCCTTCTTTTTCTCTTTCTTCTCCTCCTCTCCCTCTCTCTCCTCCTCCTCCTTCATGTGCTATAGTTTTAAAATATGAAGAAACACAATTTATTTCCATGACAAGGGATAGTTGTGTAACACTGAATTTCTAAAGCCCATCTTAGGTGTGTTCTCACTGATCCTGCAAGACAGTGTGCAGAAAGGATGGTCCCTAGAATACCAGCACCACCTTTGTGATTTCCCGGTGTGCAGTTTCAAATGCAGACTTCTCGATTGCTCTGTGGGTTAGGATAGGATTTTGGGCAGCCAGGTAGGACTGGGGAAATGGCCTTTAAAAAAAAAATTTAAAAAAAGTGTTTTCTGCAAACAAAGACAATTTCAATAGTAAGAAATTCATTAATATATTTTTTATTTAAAATTTTTTTATTAGTGCACATCTGCCACGCATGGTGCTCAGGTCCATTATCCGGAATTTGGAGCTGTGCACAGTGCATCTTACATTTTCTTTCTTCCGGTTCTCCTCCCCTCTGTCCGGTCCTCTTCCCCTTCTCACCTACAGAAGCTTTGTTTCCATTGTTTTCCTTCCATTCTTTGTTTTTTAAATCTCTCTTCTTTTCCTTCCCTTCCCCATCCCCGTTTGCTCTTCCTACTTCCCAGGATCCTCCATTTGGCGACTTGTTTATTTACCCGCAGGATTTCTGACATGCGAGGAAACAATGTGATATTTAAACTTGTGTGTCTTATTTATTTTGCTTAAAATTATGGTCTCAAGGTGCATCCATTTTTCTATAAATGACTCAAGTTTATTCTTTATGGCAGGGTAGTACTCCACTGCATATAAACACCACATTTTCTTTATCGATTTATTTGTGGATGGGCTACGGGCTGTTTTCAAGATGTAGCTGTTGTAATTTTTGCTGCTGTAAACGTGGGTGTGCATATATCACTGGGGTATGATGCTTTTAATTCTTGCATGAAGATGCCTGGAAGGGGAACAGCTGGGTAACATGGAACCTCTAGTTTTAGTTTTTTATTTCCATAGTGATTGCACCAGTTTATACTTGTAAGGGTAGAGAAGGGTTTCACAGTCTTGCCAGCATTTGTTATTGGTTGATATCTTGATGATAGCTCTTTTTTTCTAGAGTGAGATGTAATCTCAGTGTTGTTTTAATTTGTATTTTTTAAAACACCAGTGATGTTGAACATTTTTTCATTATATATATATATATATATATATATATATATAATTTTTTTGCTCTTTGTACTTCTTCATCTGAGACATGTCTATTAATTTCAGATGCCCATTTTTGGATTGGGTCTTTAAATTTGGGAGGTCTGATTTTATTTTATTTTTTTGCTGCCTTATACATTAGAGGTATTAGTCCTTTGTCAGGAGTAGCTGATACAAATTTTTTTTACCATTCTGTAGGTTGTCTCTTCAGTGTGCTGGTGGTTTCTTTTGCTGTGCCTGTTTTTATTTTGCTGTGATCCAGGTTGTTGATTTTTTGTAATATCTCCTGTGCGATTAAGTTTTGTTAATAAATTCTTTATGTCTTTAAGAGTTCTACCGACATTGTTTTTGGCCTAAAATGTAGATCACTGGTTTATTTTGATTTTAGTTTAGTGAATAGTGAGAGTTATGGGGGTCTAGCTTCAATTTTCAGCATGTAGAAAGCCAGTTTTCCCAGCACCATTTATTAAAGAGACTGTTTTCTTTCCAGTGAAGGTGTTTATCTCCGTTGTCAAGGATACGATAGTCGGGTGTACTTGGAGTTCCTTTTGCATCTTCTGTTGTGTTCCACTGATTGTTGGATCTGTTTTTGCTTTTTCCTAGTACCATAGTGTTTCATCGGGGTAGCTTTGTAGTATAACTTCAAATCCAGGACTGTGATGCCCCTGGTCTTACCCTTTGTTGCTCAGAATTGCTTTTGGTGTCATTCTAACAATAGTGACAGGTCCTGAGAACAAGGTGCCCATGAATGTAAAGAAAAAATAAGAGACAAGAAAAACAAGAGAGGCAGAAAGGGGTTTACAGTCTCTCGGACTGCTGCCTGGATTACCAATCTCAGTCACCTTTTACTGAGCAAGAACCAAGGGTGTAGCTAGCACAAATGGGCGGATACGAAATATTTTAGCAGGGATAATTAAAGGATTATCCTTCTTAACATGTAATCCAACACTCACCTATATCCCCAGCACTCAGGAGGCTGAGACAGGCAGATTGTAAATTCAAACTCAAGGCCAGTCTGGGCTGTATAATGAAGCCTTATCCTAACAAACAATAAACAAATCATTGTGTGTCCTCAGTGCTTTCTCTAACTAAAGAGTGCCCTTCTCCACATTTTGGTGTTCTGGGTCTTTTTTGGTTCCATGTGAATTTTAGGACTGTTTTCTCTAGTTCTGTGAAGTATGCTATTGGTATTTTGATTGCATTAAACCTGTGTTTATGTCCTTTTTCTTTTATCTTTCATAAGCTTCTCTATTTTTGAAAAATCTGTATCTACTCTAGATTCACTAGCCGTTTCCTTCATTATGTTCATCATCTCTTCAATTATTTCTGGTTGGCTTTTGTTAAGAGACTTATTCATCTGTTTTTGTTAATTCCATTGCTACCATTCAACTGGGGGGCTTTTCACTTCTTCCAGCTCAGTGCCCCCTGGGGTTGGGGATTATGGGTTGCATCTTGTTTTTGTATTTTCTCATTTTCTATTTTTTTCTGTGTTGATGCTTATAAATTGCTTATGGTAGGTAACTATAATACTAGTATCAAGGCCTCTTTATGGCTATTCTTCAGAGATAACTTTTAGGCATGGCTGGCTGGAGCCTTTGAGTCTGTCCTATGATCCTCCCTCTTCAATTTATTAAGGATGAAAGGTTGCTGCCTGTTTGGTACTGGGCTATAGTACTGTTTATGTCTCCAAGATACTCTAGATTTTGGCACACAAGGAAGATCAGTTGCTCATAGCAACTGTGTCACCTTGGTTATAGTCATATGATCAGCAAGAACAATAGCATCAAATACACAGACTGGAAAATGACAAACTGTGATGACTAATAATTTGCCACTTTTAATCACACATACAAGATTTATAGTTGTATAACCATATCTAAAACAAATCAGAAAATTATATGCAGTAAATATCCATTCAATGGGGGCAATTTTTACCTTAAGGGCACAAAATTAAAAGGGACAAGAGGAAAAAGTGAAGAAATACGAGAAAGAACTTAGAAGCGCGGCTGAAGGATGGAGGGGGATTACCCAAGCTCCAGAAAACTGGTGAAGAAAACAAGAAGGAAGGAAAGAAAGAAAAAACAAAATCATGGGATAAAACAAAACAATGAAACCACAATCAGTGTTCATCTTTGCAAAGAAACAAAAACAATCAGAGAAAAAAATGAACAACAACAATGAAGAAGTTTTCTGTCATTACAAGTCTGGTTATCTTCTGAGGTCTATAGTTTTGCGGCAGTGTCCAATTCAAGGCGTGACTGTGTTCTTGCTGGTAGATCAGGGAGGCAGCTAAAAAGAGAAACATTGGAAGATAAAGATGTCACATCACCATCATGATTATTTTATATGTATATGTACATATATTATTATTATTATTAGGCTTCTTAGACAAGGTCTTTTTCCGTATTTCAAGCTGGCTTCAAACTCACTATGTAGCCCAGGCTGGGAACTCATGGTGATCCTCCTGCCTCAGCCCCTCAAATTCTGGGATTATAAGTGTGCCCTATTATGACTGGCTTAGTTGTTATATTTTAAATTTAGGATTATTTATTTCTAAAATTTTCCATTTAACAGTTTTGGACTGTGGCTGGCTGTGGATAACCAAAACCAAGAAAAGTAAAACCTAATGGAGAACTACTATATAGTGGATCAAGACTGTGACTTTAATCCAGTCTGTCTGCATTTGACAAACTGCTTTTTCATAAGCAGTGTGGGGATTACTCAGGTGCTTGTTAGAAGGTGAATTCTTGGTTCTATCTCAGACCAGTGATCAGAATCACTAGGCGTAAGGTTCAGCTAGCTGCCTGGTCAAACAAGCTCTGTAGGCAGTACTGAGGTGCCCTTGTAATAGAAAATGGCCCTCCCAGCCAGTATACTGCAGTTTCTTAGTTGTCCAGGTAATAGTTTCTGTTACAGTTCCCGTTACTACTGTCTCCTAGAAATGGCTGGTCACTATGATGCGTATTGTAAGAACCAATCAAAGACAGCCAAGTACTCTGCTTCTTGCTAGCAATCCCATAAAAACCTCACTCCTTGAGCTTTCCGGGCCTGATATTTTGGAATGACCCTGATCAGTGCCCATTGATGTTAAAATAAATTTGCCTCCAAATCCTGGGTATTGTTTTGCCATTGCATCCTAAGGCTGAAAACATGGTGAACTCCCCCTTCTTCCTTCCCAGGATTTATAAAAGCAGCAAAAACCTTTCATGTATTCACCCCTTGGTGATTTTTCTAGAGTTACAGTTGGCCTCTTAGGAGGAAGGGTGTTTGTTCAGGGGCTGTTCTGTTCTGGCACTTCAAGGTGTTGGACATGAATTATGCACGTGGCAGGGAGCTGGTGCCGGTGAAGTTACCGTCAGTCTCACGGGAAGGAAAAGGTGGGCACATGCGATGAGAATGCCATGCTTGCGGGTTAGGAGGGAGCAGGCACAGAGCACAGCAGAGCAGCTCCCACTGGGGCTGAATCAAGCAGGGTGGTGGCCAGCAACGGGAGACCTGGGTGGCGCCCTGAAGGATAAAGAGGCTTGCCAGAGACTGGAGCTGGCAGTCGAGGTTTCATGAACACCTACACTCATGTTGTTGACGGGTAGGTAATAAATTATGAAGAGGTTACTCTCAAAACAAGATAGGGAAGGGGAACTACTCCTTGATGGCTACAGATAATTCTGCACATGCATACAGAACCCAGATGCAGGGGTATTTCAGGGCATGGAGAAGTCCCAGCTTGTGTGCCTGAGGGCAGATCCGGGAGACTTCCCCAGGAGGAAGCCAGATGGGTATAAATGACATGGATGACAGGTTTTCCTGATGGCATGAGCAGCTGAGTCCAGAAATAACATATAAAAGTCAGTACTCCTGTTACTGGGTAGCTTGCGTTTAAACGTGGCTCGCCAACTGGATGTTTCTGGGTTGCTTAGCCTCTCCCACTGGAGTCAGATTCCAGTTGTTCTCATCTTGAACAAAGAATTGAACAAAATGAGCAAAAATCAGTGGCCAAGTTTATTGAGAAAGTGGAAATGAAAAGTGGGGGAGAAACTGGGTTTGCGGAGTGAGTTGGGGCTGAGTAAGGATAAAAAGAACAAGTGCAGAAATAAAAGTAACATTGTGTCTGGAAAACGCATCGTGGGCCATCAATGGAAAGTAACAATAGCAAGCTCTTCATGGTGTCTCTGTGTCCTTTTATGCTGTTCACATTGCGAGGAAAACCGTGAGAACTTCTACATCTGGGTCCTGAGAAGTGCTCCTGGGATCCCACACCTCAGCCTGATGTCAGGTCTAGGCCACCCTACTGAGAACCTGTGAGTTCTCAAGAGAAGTCCAGGAGTAAAAGCTTTGGCAACTGTTATGCACGTGTGCTCTGGGATTTTGTCATTAATAGGTCACACCTAGTATCCCAGCCAGCTTTGCTCCACCCTAATCTCCTCTGTCATTAGGAGCTTCAGATTAGGTAGCTGAGCACAAGAGAAAAGGGGAACAGTATAATTCAGGAATGTGTAGTAAAGGAGATTGTCTGGGGGCATGATTTCCTGATAGTGATGAAATAAATGGGCATGAAATCTCCTAGGAGAGCTTTAATTTCTTGCCATCAGTTTAGTCTACAAAAGAAGGATATTTCGTATACCTTTTCCTTTTCTATTTTAAACTAGAAACTGGTATCTGAGTAGGGATTTCATCTCAGGAATTCAGGACAAAAATCTTGAAATTATAAGCTCATCTTTGGATAAGAAGGGGTGGAAAACTGAACAGAGAGTGTGAGGTGTGTATTAGCAAGCTTTCAAAAAAATGATAGCAGGATACAAATACTGTAAAATGGACCATTAACCACTTCTGAGTGTAGATACATTCACCTAATTGCACCCAACCTCCGGAACACAGGGGAGAGGTGTGGTTAGAGGAGGGAGAAATACTGTAGCTATTTTTGCTGTTTGCCGCAGGATGTTAGAATTTTGGTGGGAGTAGTCAGAATGAGACATTTACCAGATTACTGGGATTGTTGTAACAATATGATTTTTTGATGCCATTACAAACACTCCAGAACCCTTTAAAATGTTGACAGCTAGACTTAGGAGACCATGAATAAATTTCCTTGGGATCGTTATCAGATACCTCCATGATTTAACCATTCACAATGCCAAATATGAATTTTTAAAAATAAACTTTAAAAATTGGAGGTAATTTTAGATTTATGGAAAAGTTACAAAGATGATAGAGTCTCCAGTATCTTTTATCCAGCCTCCTTTAATGTTAACAATATGCATGTTACCATAGTACAATTGTCAAAACCAAGAAGCCAGCACTGTATACTACTCTTAATTAAACTCCACTCATTAATCAGATTTCACCAGCTTTCCCATGAAGGTTCTTTTTGTGCTGTAGGATACAATCTAGGGTACAACATTGCTTTTTGCTCTTAACTTAAACTTACTAAAATTCTCAGAGTAAATGCATCATGATGAATTGTTTCTTCTCTCTGAATGATGCTTGATCAGTTTTAGCTAACTGACCCTATCTTGCATTCATTAGTCTCATCTGGCTGGGTCTGCTGGCCTTCTAATGCACTGTGGCCTGAGGACTTTATCCTGCCTTCTTAACCTTCAGAAAACCTGCCTCCTTCCCGCACCTCTCTCTCAGGAATCTCTAGTCTAGGAGGCTTCTTACATCCCCAGAGTTCCTTCCCTCAGCCCACATCCCTGCTTCCCAGGCCTCTCTTAAATGCATAAAATTTCTCCTATGTGACTGTTAGAATCTCACTCCATCAGTGGATGGAGGGGTGCTTCCTAAGAAGAGCTTAATCCTGGTGACACATACAGTGGTGAGTGTCCATGATGTGGGCTGGGAGCAGGGGCTGGACAAAGACAAGACTCAGAGTCTGCCACTCTGTTCCTTTGCGTTCCCTGTCCATTTTAGGACTTGGATTATTGGTATATGATATTATCCTACAAATGCAAAAACTCAGCCAAAAGCAAGTAAGCAACCAACAAAAGGCCCCAGTGGTTATGTAGGAGTTGGTGGAATAATTATCCCATGTGTCTTTTCACAGATAAGTGAACTTGCTCTTCTACAGCAGAGATCTTAAGCCCCTAGTGTACACCTTGCCTGTCCACTGTTCCTGCAGCTCAGCCTGGATTATTCCCCACTGTTTTCACTTTAAGGCCTCCTCAAGAACCATAATTTAGTCTTAGGCTGTGTTGCGCATGCCAGATGTGAGCTCTGGGGAATGAGACAATGGGGGGAGTGTTGGCCTCAGAGGCCCCAGAACTTGTTTTCTTTGTCCCCTAGCTTTGTGGTCATTTGCTGCTGCTTAGAAGGTAGGGCCAGGCACGCATAGCTGCTGCACTCCTGGGAAGGTTACTGTGCCTGCTTTTCTAGCAAATCAGTCAGGCAGGCTAAGGTAGAAGTGGTTTTTCCTTGGTGACTTCTTATCTCCCAAACCTTAGCTTCCCTGATGTGCTTGCTGCCTCATGAGCTGTCAGCATCGTAACAAAACATTATTTCTTCAGCCCACACTGACACAGTGCGTGCATTCCTGCTTCCAGCCCACCTTTTCCTTCCGCACCAGTGCCATCCAGTCAACTGCTAACCCACACACACACACACACACTCAGAGGAGAGGTGCAGAAGCTGGGAAGACCCACCTGGGTTCACACATTTTCTTAACAGGCAACATGGTGTCCTTTGGGATCTGGAGGGGATCTTAAATGAAAGCAATTTGTTATTTTTTTTCTGCTAAGGGATTTTATTATTTACATTATTTTTGATTGACAAATCATAAATGTATACATTTATGGTTTACAGTGTGATGCTTTGATAAATACATATACGCAACGTGGCACAATTAAAATAAGCTAATTAACATCTCCTTGTTTACGGGTCAGTTTCTCCGGTGGGACAGTTGGAATGAATTCATATTTTGAAATATACGACAGTAACTGGATAAAAATATGCGTTGCTTTACTCGGGTCAGGAGAGTCTGTCAGCAGCTGAAGGAAGCCTACAAAAGGCGTCACAAAGCTCTCGAGGTGGTTCACTTAAATGTGAGCCACGGAGTAAGTGTGTTCATCCTTTTCTGCTCACGGTGTGGTGAAGTGCCTAGAGGATTAGGTGTAGCCTGACCCATTTTTCTCTTTTTCTGGACAGATTTTTCTAGGTGTATCATGTTATCTTATGTGTTCTGCAAGCCCCACTGTCTGCTCTTTTAGTTCCTCTGCGTCCGTAAGCTGTTAGCAAGGACTTTCAGGTGCCTCACTGTGAGGCTGTTTCTGTGACTCCTAGGACTTGCCGTCCTTGCTCTCATATCTTAGGAGCTCACTTTCTTCTTGTTTCTTTTCTTTACTTCCCATAGCTTGTTCAACTCTGGATGGCTGTACTCAGCAGAGAGGGGCACAGCAGGCTTTTAGTCAGGTTTGCTCAGCACACGTGTTACATGAATGCTACCTTACTGAGAGCCATGGTATTTCTCCTCGTCTACACTGAGTCTTTCTGCCGCTTATTTATTCTTTCAGTAGAAGTCATGTGTAACAAGTTGTTCAAACAAAAAATTCAGATACCTTTGGTACAACCTTGCCAAAGAATCCAAAATATTAGAAGTTAAAGGTGACAGTGTATATCTCAGTTTTATATTACAGCAAATTTGTGGGGTTTTTTTTTCAAACATTTGTCTTTTACTTCCCAACAATTGTGAGACTTGCTTTTTAAAATACAAACAACCTAGGTTAATTCTACTGGATGTCAGCTGGGCTCATCCAGGTCAAAGGAGACTTCACACCCACAAGCATTTAAGTTTTAGAGTAAATGTCCATCTTGACTGAGAAGGATTATAAATTTTGTGTTGGTTTTGGGGGATATTTTTGCAAGGGGAACAATATAATACAGGACACATATTTTATAAGATTATTTATAATTGTTACCCAAAGAATGATATACAAGACAGTGCAGGAAATCTGTCCACATATTATGACCAAGGAACCTAACCGAGGGCCTGGATCCCACAGAAATGTCCTGCAGGGTCTAGCTGAAGACCTAGAGCTCATAACAATGCTTCCCACGTATCCAACTGGAGGCCCAGAGCCCAGGATTTGTCTCATGCAGGCCTGTTTCACGGATCTGCACTGGGAAGGCCCAAAGGTCGGTGGTGGCAGCTAGGAAGTCTGTGCCAGCGGGATGAAAGATCTATGCTAGCAGGCTGAGGGATCTGGAGCCAGGAAGCCATGCTCAGAGGAACCAGAGCTCCGCTGAAAGGTATCACAGCCATCCTCGGAAACAGGGAGGTCCCGAGCTCCTCCAATGATCAGGATGGCCACGTTCCCATCAGGAAAGCCAATGCAACAAGCTTCTTCAGGAGACTGTGCTGTGCACCATCTTCCCCTCTGGAGGCAGGAGGTGATCCTCAAAGTGAGGACCAGAGCTCCCCCAAAGTGAACCAAAGCCATTCTTAGTGCCAGTGAAGTCCTGAGCTCCTCAGAAGATGAAAACAGCCAAGTTCATCAGGAAAGTCAGCACAACGAGCTCCTCTAAGACAACCAACAACTCCTTACAGCTTTTCTCAGCCTCCAACAGCCTAACTTCTCCTTCTCGAGTTCTGACTCTTATGCTGCTGGCAACAGTCCCCAGGTGGGCTTCCCACACCCAGTACCACACTTACTCAGTTCAGCTGGGGGTTATAAGCTGACCACCAGTTATCAATCCACTACAAATTTTACTGGAAGTGAAGGCATAACACTGAGCAGGATCTGATACAGTTCATGCCTACATGGCTTCCCATCAACCCGGATGGGGTGGAGTAGTTCAGAGATGCACTGGGAGTTTAGGGATGTGGTTCCTGAGAGGTGGGGTCTTACCAAGCCTGAAAACCTTGTTTTGCCACTGCTTTTTTACCCTTCCATCCTCCATCCCAATCTATGTACTTCTGTCTTTATTAAATTTGTGTAAGTTCTCCTAGCTCATCCTCATGATTTACCAGACTGACTTAGAGCCAGACTGACTTAGGTCCCCTCCCCTCAAATTAATATTTTGAATCTCTAGCCCCAATGTAATTCCATTTGAAGATAAAGGATACTCAAGGGTGCATGAGCTCAAAAGGAAGAGGCCATAGTTCAGCAAGACTGATGTCCTTAGAAGAATTTAGCAGGACCCTGGTTGCCTAGGATAGCACAGCTACACACCTGAGTGTTGGGCAGGTCAACAGTGCCAGAACAATGTGAACAGTGTTCCAGCTGCTGCTGGCTTTATAGCAGTGACCAGGTCAGGCTCATGTCCTTCAAGTGGCCTCGTAACACTCTGGTGGAGAATTTGTCTGTGTTAGTTTTTCTGTTCTCCAATATCCCAAAGACTGAACTTCTAACAGACATGGGAGGCATGTTTACACCAGAAAAACCTCTATCCTTGGGAAATGAAAACGTTTTTGGCAGTGTAACCAGTGAGACAACCCTGATCCCAGGGGTTAAAATAAGCTTCCATTTTTTATTGTATTGACTTAGGAGCTGCTAACTGGTAACCCCCAGGGAAAATCTGGTTTACAGATGTTTTTATGACCCAGATGCTATTTGCACAGACTTTCAATTTGACCACATGGCATCAAAGTGCTCGCTTTCCTATTTGGCACAGTGGGCAGCCCTCTCTGCTGTCTTACAGCAGGCTGATTTCTGCACATCGAAGTGACGTGCCTGGTTCCTAAGCGTGTGTGCTGTCTGACCCTTGTTATGAAATTGTTACTGACCACAGTCTTTTTTCAACATACATTTAAAAAAAAAATTTTGTTGTTCATAGAATTACATTACCTTCATTTAATGTATTTACTCAGGGAATGGGTTTTGGTATTGTTTGCTCGTTGGTTATCCATAACTGAGTGTAGACCCATGCCATCTAACTGGTATCTGCTGGTCTCATGTGGCCCTCAAGCGCTTGGAATATGGCTTGTCTCAGCTGAGATGTGCTGTAATGTAAAATGCATGCTGGATTTCAAATACTTAGTACAAAAATGATATGTTTCATTGACATTTTGTTATATCTAAGTCATACTTTTGAGGTATTGGGATACATTAAGTATTATTAAAATGTCTTTTTTTCCTGTTTCTTTTTTCATTTTTAATTTAATTTTTTTGAGACAGGGTCTCACCATGTAGTGCAGGTGAAGGCTGGCCGGCCTTGAACTTACTTATATGACTCAGGCTGACCCGAGTGCTGGGATTACAGGTGTGCACCACTGTACCAGGATCTATCTATCTATCTGTCTTCCTTCCTTCCTTCCAAAAAATGGCTACTAGAAAATTAAAGATTGCATTGTCTTTCTTTTGCTTACACAGGGCTAGAAGTTAATGGAAACAAATCCCTAACTGTATCAAGTTTGTTATGTTCAAATTGCCATATGTTGAGTTTATTTATACTCCTTTTATAAAACCAGTGAACAACTGCTTCAATTCCCAAATCCCTTTCTTGTGTGTACTGTATTAAAGATGAGTGGCTGTACCGATTGGGAAGAAGTGTGAAAGGAAGACTTCACATGTAGGGAACAGGTGACATGATGTTCTAGAAGAGCTTGGGTTGCAGATCAGTTGTTGCTTGGATGCATCACATGATTTATTACCTCTGCCACACACATTTCTCTGTCAGGTAGCGGCTGGGATTCTTTTTGTGTAATTGCTGACACACACACAGAGTCAGCTGTTCTTGGCATCTAATTGTTAGATCTAAGTTAGGAGTTCTCTTGGCCAATTCTTTTCCAGTGGGAAGGGAGATTGACAGTCTTGTAAAATTCTAGTGGCTGTTAGAGATCATTCATGGAATTTTTCTCCCTTGGTATAGAAATTGAGACAGGAAAGTTAACATCTATATTAGTTGGTTTTTCATCACTATAACAAAATACCTGAGACAGGCTAATTTTATAAAGAAAAGCTTATTTGCCTTATAATGTTGGAGGCCAGAGACCTAAGATTGGGAAGTCCTGTTGGTTCAGCTGCTGGTGAGGACCTCATGGTGGGGGGCATCCTGGGAGGAGTGTGCATGCATGGGCGGAAGAAATCACTTGTGAGACAGGAAGCTGACTGTGAGGACTCACTCCAGGAGACCAGCATTCCTTCCCTTCTAAAGGGATGGCTCCACACACTGAGGAACTCCCACTGGGGCTTCCTCAAAGTTACCCCCCACTGCCACAATGAGGTTCACACCTTCAATACACAAACCACTGAGGGATAAGCCACTCATAAGTCACAGCAGTATTGAAGAGGGATGAAGACAGGGTAGATGGTTCACTGAGAAGAGGCTACAGTAGCTGGAGAGAGGTAGGGGTTACACGGGTTTTGTTATCACCATTTTCTCCATGGGTCTGCTGCTTGTTCCATAGAAAGCTGTGCTAAGGATGTATTAGAGTTAATAAGAGTTAGTAACCGTCTTTAGATTAATAAAAGGATGAAAGGAGTGTTTTTACAGCTGGAATACCCAAATTGCCGTTAGGGAATGTAAGGTTTTGCTCATAATCACTGGAGTACTAACTATTCCGTTACTGGCCTGAAAGCAGGGCGGTGGTTGAGAGCGGACCACACTGAATGCTGTGTTCATTGTTGAATTTGGCCTTGCGCCTCTTGTGACCTTCACTGCCGCAGAGAAGAAGTCTGTGTTACGTATGTTTCATTTTACTACACAGGTTGGCAATTTAATTTTCTGACTTTGGTACGTTTAACCTTGATCCTATTTGCTGTTCCCAATAAGTAGGTTACCTACGAATTGCTTCTCTGTCCTTTTAACTAGTGATAAGAATTACAATTAAATTATAATCTGTTTATCAGTGGCATTAGAACAGACATTTCTCAAGGGCTGAGCATATTTTCTTGATGACTCTGGAGCTGATTAATTGGGTTAGGATTTCAAGCAATCTGGTTTGCCTCTCTCCTTTTCCCTATGTACATAAATTCTTCTTTGTATATTTTTAAGTGAAAATTTTTAGCGCTTATGCTACTTTGTGCTACTAAAAAGTAACTCTTTATTATTTAAAAATCTAATTTCTGACTGTCTAAAGACACTGAAAGACACAGCATAGTGTGGGGAAGAAATGCAGCACAGAATATGAACGGTCATCTTTATTTTTTGGGCTTTGTGTCTTTATGGTCCTTCTGTACCTTCCATTTTAATGGGCAGCTCTTCATTTCAGTCTCCTTCACTTCTGAGACAAAGCATAAATGTTGGTGCGTGGAGAGAAGATGGGTAAGAGACAAGGTAAACATGCTCCATTAAGGAAGAGAAAGGAGAAATCACCACAGAGAGGAAGATGGAAAGGTGGAACAAGGGATTAGGATGGTAAACTGACAGTTACCCTCTTTGACCAAACTTGAGCCGTACTTCTTGGGGCCCTTCTCTAGCCTGGGCCTCCATCTTAGCCTATAAAAATAGAAGATTATTTCATTCTGGCCTCCCCCACTTAAAAGGCTGCAACAAAAACTAACCTAGTTTTTAACCATTTAAGATAGTATCGCTAGGAGAACTACGCTGCCCTTAACACGCCTGCTGAGAAAGCTCAAGGCTGCCAGAAAACTTATTGTTCCTTCCAGCTAACACTTGATTGTAGAGTTCTTTTCATAGACTACTCCTATCTAGAGTACTTACTAAAAAGGCCTTGCAGTTATGAATGCTTTCTGTGCCCCCCTGGGTGGAGATGTACCTCCAGAAACTCAGCAGCATTTTCTCAAGGACCTGAAAGTCTTACAGTCATACGGCAGGACAGGGCCTCTGTCTCCCAGTCTCTGTGCTAGGATGAAATCCAGCCAACAGAGGCAGTTGGCCTGATCAGCATTTACCCTGAACAATCCTTTGCCATTTCACTTCCCTAACTACTGACCCCTGTTCTCCCCTGTCTTATGCCCTTTAAAATGCCAACTGCCTCTGTCAAATCAAGATTGAGTTTAGTTTGTGTTGGGTCCTCTCCCCTAGTACAATAGTACACCTCTGATTTGAATACGCCCTTACTAGTGTGTGGCTCTATGGACAGAACAAACCCTAAGGCAGTTCCCCCAACCCAACCAATGAGTCACAGTCTTTATAAGATCCTTTCCCCTCGAGTGTGCAGAATCTGTACCTGGCTTCCAACAGAATATGGTGCTGGTGATTGATTGTCACTCCATTTGATTATTGCATTATATTAGAAGATGGAGGGGAGAGAGAGAGACTGCTGAAGAAGCAAGTGGCCATGTTGTGGGTTGTTCTATGGAGAAGTTCATGTGGCAGGATACTGTGGGTGGTTTGGAGAAGCTAAGGACAGCATCCAGCAACAGAGCAAAGAAGAAGCCAAGGAGCCAAGGAGCTGGTGCTATAGCTATAAGAGAAGGAATTCTGCTAACAGCATGAATAAGCTGGGAAATAGGTCTGGCCTGAGTTGAGCCTGTAGGTGAGACGATAGTTCAGACAATACCAGACTGCAGCTTTGTGCAGTCCTGAGGAGTGGGCCCAGATAATTCATGACTGGATTCCTGATCGTAGAAGCTGTGATTAAGAATGAACCTTGTGCAGCTGGGCATGATGATGCGCATCTGTAATACCAGAACTCAGGAGGCTGAGGCAGGTGGATTGCCATAGTTAGAGGCCAGCCTGGGCTATAGAGTGAGTCCAAAGTTAGCCTGGACTGCACAGTGAACTCTCAAAAGGACCAAAAATACACCTTGTATTAAGATGATAAATTTTTTTTTTTAATTTTAAAGACAAAAGAATGGAGACATATGAACCAGAAAAGCCATAAACAATACAGAAAATACAAAGTTATACAGAATATAGTAGGGAATTAGAACTGGATGTTGTATTACATAGTTATCTTCACATTAGTTAACACAAAAACATTAAAGGAAATACCAAATTATAGATAAGATAGTAGGGAATTTG
>PVLD010017518.1:0-41670 GCA_004027595.1 Dinomys branickii
GTAAATGAGTGCTTTTTATATATGAAATCAGTACCTTGAAATGCAAAGCAATATTGTAGGTAAAATCTAGATAAGTTTTTCCTCAAACTAGAATTTAAAGTAATAGAATTTCCTTGAAGGGAAAAAGTCATTTATTTTATCATCTGTTTTTCTGATTCACTTAAATTATTTAACATTTAAAATATAAATCTTTTAATGTGCTTTTTCCCTTTAAAGTCTCATCACTATCCATAATATGAAGTTTTTAATTTACTCTGGAAGCTTACCAAATTTCAAGATATCTAGATGATTTTTAAACTTTAATAAAGCTTTTTGTATAATGACTTTATGGACTCTTGCCCTTAGGAGAAGAGATTGCCACATATTACCTATCACTTGTTGATGTAAAGGTAACTTGATATAATTATTAAAACATTGTCAATAAGAAGTAAATGAAGAAATATAGTATAGTGCAAAATAGCAAGAAAACGACTTTCATATAAGATTTTATTGCTCTTCAGCCTCCAGTTTTCTATAGAAACTTACTTTTATTATATGATTATATCAAATATAATAGACTGATAGCATACCAATATTTAAATTTTCTGTGGCAAATTTTATTTTCCCACAGAATATAGTATAGATTTGGAGTGAAGGGAGTTCTTTCTTCATAGTGTTGAATTACCATTGCTGAGGTGTAGAAATTGCTTATCAAGTAGTCATTTGATTGAGTGTAGACTTCTTTGAATAAACTTTGGAAATCAGAACATTTGTATATTAAGAACATTGTTAAGTTATATATTTTTAAAATGAGGTTATGATATATATTTAAAAATTTTAATTTTTTCTAATGATGCCTTTTTCTTAGGGTATGTATATTAAATCGACTTATGATGGCCTCCATGTAATTACTGGAACGACAGAAAATGTAAGTATTTCAGTATTTCCAATTTTGATGTGTATGTAAGCTCACATGATTGAGATTAATTTCTCAGGACAAGAACAGCTGGGAGTCATAATGAAAACGTGTACTGAGTTAGGACGTCCTGGCTTCTTTAGCCTTTCCGTTATTGGATTTGTTTGTAATAGCTACTAAAAGTAAATCAGATGTTTTCTGTTTGCAGCCAGAAAGTTATCTTTGTTAAGTATTTTCTGGTTCTTGACAAGTTATTATGACATTAAAAGAGTATGCTTTCATCTGTCAAATAGTTTAGTTATTTTAAGAAGCTTAACTAATGCAAAAAAAAAAAAGTCAGACTTTCTAAATACTTTAATTCAGTGGAGAGATGACGTGGAATTACAGAGTTGTTTTCACAGTGAAGTTCCTGAACCAGCATCATCAGCCTCCCTTGAGAGGTTACTAAAAAAACAAACTCTTAGGCACCACCCCAGACCTACTGATTGGAAATTCTGGAGACCAATCTTTGTTAATAAAAGATTGTGTTTTAACAGGTGCTTATGAGGCATGATACTATTTGAGACTCACTGTGCACAGTGGGTCAGAACTCCCCAGGCCTAGATCCTACAACCAGTTCTGCATCGTACTGGCATTGTAATATTTGAAAGTCAGTTAACCTCTCTCATTGATTCAGTTTCCTCAATTATAAATTGAAAATAAATTTTCTGCTCTATATACCTCACTAAGTTCTTGTGAAAATAAGCTAATAAATGTGAAAGACTGTGCTATACAGAATCATAGCTATGCTGTTGAAAGAGAAATATAATCATGTTGAGCATGAACATGATTGGTATAATTGAGTTGAATAACATAACAAGTCATTTCTGCATTTAGTTATTCCACATTTCCATTCTACTTTCATATAAGCAGGTTCTGAGTTTTGAATTTATTATTTTTTTCTTTTAGAGATTCTGACAATGGCATGTTTATGCTGTGTTCCTTTAAAGAAGACTGAGGTGGAATTAGTTTAATCTCAAGTTATTATTGATCTCAGCATTTCACCAACATTTTCTTCTTAAAAATCAGTATTTTGTTTATCTAATTCATATACTGACTTTAACTTTTTACTGATTTTCTCCCTCTGCTTCTCCTCATTTCTTGTAGAAGGTGAAACACATACATGGTAGATGAAATGCTACAGCAATTTTATATTTACTATTAAATATGAGGTCAAAATAATCAGTTAAATGCATATTGTGAACTATTTTAAATTTAGTAAAATTTACAATTTTAAATTTAGTGAGATGCCACAAACTATATTCTTGCCACTGATCATTCTCATTTATTTGTGTATTCATTTGATCACTCATTTATTCGTGTTTGTTTAACAAACCTCTGTTTCATGTCTGCTGTGTTCCAGGCATGATACTAGGTATTCGAAGGATTTTTGAAATAAGCTAACTTGCTGTCCCTGAGGTACGGATAGCAAGTAGGGGTTCATCTGTATAAACAGGTAGCACAGTTGGCTTGGATGAAAAAAGGAAAAAGTAGTAAATGCTGCCAAATGAAATCAGAGAAGAAATCACAGAAATGATGATTTTGAACTGTATCATGAAGAACTGGTAGGAATGGATCTCTCTATATTGTCTGGGATCTGTTACAAAGAAAAAAGTTGAGCACTATGCCTTGCTCCTATTAATTACTCAGTAATATTTGATAAAGGGATAAGTGATCAAAGGAAAAATTGATTCGGGGAGTAGTTCAGATATGAATCATATATTAATAGTTGATCCTTTGATTCTTTTTTTCCTTAAATTATTTTACTATTTTTGGTACCCTCACTCATTTACAATTAAGAACTGTGTGTTAATTCTTTAAAGTTCCTCGCTAAAGTGGGTAAGTTAAATTTTGCTTTGCTATGCCCTAGTTTCTCTGTTTTCTTGTGTAAAAATTGAGGAGTTTGGCCAAACCGATCTCCAGGGCCCCTTTTAATACTGAAAGTCTATAATCTATAATTTATATGCCTTATGCTCTTTTTATTTATCTGTGAAAAAGGTTGTTTCATTTTCTTCGAGTTTTATATATTGACCATCATTTTCTTTTACATTATGACTAAAGCCATTTGCTTGATGTTTTGCTTCCATAATCTCCTTTAAAAAGATCAGCTATGAATCAAATAGTACAGTGACTTATTATAGTTACAACTATTAAGGTAATGATTTACAGTCTTCTCAGAGTTGTTCTACAGTACTGATCTGATTTGATAATATGCCCATCAACTAAAGATGCTATGAGATACATTATTTTCTTAGAGTTAGGTTCACATCTTAGTTGAATCTGCACCCTTAGTAGTATGCTTATGTTGCTACTTCAATAAATGGAACTCCTCAGAATATTTTCTTATCTTGAATGTTATCCTATAGCACATAATTTTATTTTGAGTTTTTAAAAAAGTTGAAATCAATATTGTTGCAAGATTTCTGTTTTCAGACTTATTGGAAATTGGAAGTCAGTCAAAATAAAGTATCTGGATATCACTTTTAAAGTATCATTCTGGGGTATCAAAGTTATCTCTGTATCATCCTCCCTCAGCTTTCAGTAGATTCTAATGAGTAAAACCCATATATTGTTGGTTTTGATAAACATGTTCTTAGGAAAAGCATATTTTGTATGAATTCAAATAGAAAATGCTATGGTGATATTAAGATGCCTAAAAATTCGTACAATCTATAATCAGTAAGCACTAGAGAAAAGAATATCATTTTAAATTTAAGATTAAAGACCTACCCAGACCTATACTATTGTAAAATTTTTATCTTAAATCTTTAGTTTTCCAAAGTTTTCTTAAAATATCAAGTTGTTTATCTTTATTTCTGTTGTTAATCTCTTATGAAAGAGTGATGAAATTATTACATCCTTTACAAGTGTTGGCATTGTAGTTAATGTACTGTATATGAACTTTTGTTGACCAGTGCATTACATTGTATAGAACATAAGAAACTGCATACCCTTATAACTTGGCACTCTGAGAGAATATTATGTAAAGAAATGTTGAGCTAATTGCTATCCATCTTTTAATTTGCTTTCTCTAGGTTATTCTGAATTGGTGTTTTAATGGTGAAATAAATTAGCAATTTAATTATCAGACTGCAAGGTTTGGATGCTGATCATACACATGTACTTGAAAGTACTGATTTGCTAAAGTTAACATGATTCATATTAAATGCAATGTTCAAAGTAAAAAAAATCTAAATATATTTTTAAAGAAGTTGCTCAGTAGAGCCTAGCAGGATATTCTGAGTAAAAATTTTAAAGGTTAATACCAGTTATTTTTTTCCTTCATGTTCTTGAAAACATGTTATTCTTTTACAACCTAAATATTATTTTTCATTTCTGTTTAATATCATTAGCTATACATATGATGCAAACAGTATATTAAGTACCAGTAACCATTTTTATTAGTTTAATTCCATAATGATTACTTGCATAATTTTTTGTGTGTATGGTTCAGGTGATCAAACCCAGGGCTTCTCACGTGCTCAGCAAACAATCACTGATGCATATCCCTAGCCCTATAATTAATTTTTAAAATCTAATTGAAGGAGATGAACCTTTGTAATGTCTCCAGGGAGAAGAAATAACTAATAAACTTAAGGGATTTTATCATTTTTTTTCATGTTAAATTCAGTCACCTGCAGATCGGTGCAAGAAAATCCATGCTGGCGATGAAGTGATTCAAGTTAATCATCAGACTGTGGTATGTATAATTACCTTAAGAGTCAGTGGGAGGAACTAATTTAAAGATTTGCTAAAGCTTTGAAAGAATTCCAATGAAATTGGATGCCTATTTGTATTCAAACTAATTAAAATTCCTTTTTAAAAATAACTGAGTAACTACTATTCTTAGCTTGATAGAATGTTAAGGCATGGCTTTAAGAGAAAATGTGGGAACACTGGTGGTGACTGAAGCTAGATATATGTTTCTATATGGACAAATATCATGGTAACGACATACATTCCACAAACTGGCATAACAATTTTGGGATAGAAATTAACGTGAAGATATACATTATATATATATATATATATATATATATATATATATATATATTTAACATTTTCTGGTATAATATATAGAAATTTTTTTTTTTATAAATTATTGAATTGTATCTATGTTTTTAACTATGTATTTATTTACCTACTTTAACTCTGATTTGTTCCATAAAATGTCTTAGATTTTTACTATTTATTTTAAGTGTGGATTTCTGTAAAAATTTTAATCTTCAATACCTTAATTGGGTCTTCACTTTCCAAAAGGGAACTACAGTTTTGGTTTTAAAACTATTGCACTTAACTAAATAACTTCATAAATTATTCTTACTCTATGAACCTCACAAATCCATTAACAAGCCATTAACAGCATTCTGTGACTATGATACATTTTCAAATGCTATTTTTATTAATCTTAGATGCTGAAAATGAACATTATATGATCTTCATTTTTGACTGTTTTTGTCTGAATTGATTCACTTTGTTCCCTTCTCTCTGCCAAAATAAAGTATGCTGTCCTTTAAAATGAAGTTAGGTATAACTTCATTTTTAAAAAATGGGGTTTTTTAAAATAAATACTTATGGTGTACAAACTCTTCAACATGAATATGTCCTGTGACACCACTTAACTAAACTTGCTTCTCTGTGTTCTAGTGATAGAAGACACTTTGTGAAAAAGACTTTTTCCCAGTGATATTTTAAAAAGGCTCCTAGGCACTGATAATTAAAGCCATGATGTTTCTTCAGTAAATTTGTTGTCTAAGTGAAGTAAAAGTTGTTGAATTTTTTAAAAGTGAACGCATTGCTATATGGCTGTGAATAGTACAGTATTGGTGTGCAGCCTTTTCACACTGCAAATTTTGGTAACTTTCTGTTATTACTGGAAAGTGTACAAAGGAGTTCCCCGGGAGGAAGTTTCTTGTCTCGTAGGGTTAGGATTTGGGCAAGTGGGGTAAAGCAGCTACTGTGGTAGATGCGCAGCTTTCTCATCTTCTAATGTTCATACTGGCTCCGTTTCTGCAGTGAGATCTTAACAAGTATGACTCTTATTTAATAGTTTCTGCCTACGTTTTTACTTCATCAGTTCTAAGAGGGTAGAAATAAGTCTGTAATGAGAAATAAAATTGCTTAAATGATACTTCTTTTGGAAAAGAGTTCCATTTATCAAGTGAATATGAAACTTTTAAAAAGTCTACAAGTGAATCAATGAAATCTATATGAGTTGATAGTATTTAAATACTCTAAGAATGTTAAAATACATCCTTTCATCACAGAAGTCTAAAATGTTGAAAACTACACAAAATGATGACTGAGGAGCCTCAGTTCTAGTTTTACTCTGAAATTATTGTATTTCATGGCTTTAAATGAGTCAAATGAACTGTATGAGAATCAAATTCCTTTTTTATAATAATAACCATAGTTGACACTATGTTCTTACAGTGTGCTGAGCATTATATAAATTATTTTACATATTTTATTCACTTATTATAAGAATCCTACAGAGAAGGCACATTTCCTTGGTCAAAGGTCTACAACTAACTATGCTCCCCTGCTAGAACCTCCAAACAAGCTCTCAAGGTCCATTGAAGGATTGGTGGGCCTAGTGGAAAAGTAAAAATTTACATAAGTGGGACACTGAATACTGAACTCAAATTAGAAGTAGAGTTCAAATTTAACCTTACTGCCATTTCTTCACTGGCTTTCTTACCCTCAGATGAACAAAATATGTAAAACTCTTATGACAAACGCCAGCACACATTAGGAACTTAGTAACAATTAGCTTTTTTGCCTGTATTCTTCCATTTTACCTGCTGCAACAGTTCAACAATTTTGGGTCCTGTTCCCTGCTACTAGAGCCAACAAGTTGGTTTTGGATTATAATGGAACAAAAAAATATGTTTAACTCTATGAAAGTAGCCTTATGTAATAATGTGCTTGACTGCCTGGTGTTTTTCTTTGTGTTGAAGTGAGAGGCATATGTGTGCAAGAATGGTACATTGTGTTTAATACAATACTCTCTGCTCTCTATTCTGTACTGTTTCCTGTGTTGTGGTCTGTACATTGCTTTTAACTTTGTACTAGACAAAACACAGAGGTAGTGAAATGGAAATTCTCTGTTTTTGTTACCATTTACCGGACTGGTAGGTAGATAAATTAATTGAAGCAAGTTACTTATAGTCTGCAATTATCCCTCCATCTCTACATTCATGACAATGGACAATAGGGCTTGATTATGACATTGTCTAATATATTTGAAAAATATAATTAATATTCTCTATTCTGTTAATTGAACAGAATAGTGAGGAAATGTACTATTCTATGTCAATTTAGACTCAACAATGAAAAGAACAATATTAAATCTTGCTGTTTTTGGGTGATACTAGTCCAGTAAGTATTTTTCTATAATTCAAAACTTTCCTATTGCAGGTAATAATCTATAATATAAAATCTGATATATTTTTCAGATACACAGAAAAACAACTTGAAAACTCTTGCTGAGAGTCTGAGATAGTTCAGTGAATCACAGATGAATTCAAATAGTCTTTTCAAATTACTAGTGTGATATATCTTCAAGATGTACAATTAGATATATTTTTAGTTTGCTCTTTTAAAAATTCTTATTTGAAATGAAATTGAAAGTTACATGTCCTTTTTGTGTTACTTTTGTGTTACTATATTCTTTATTATAAATGGCTTTAAGTTTTCAAATCAACATACCTCTATGGCTGAGAAACTGTGGCTGCCAGGTAGAAAGAAGAAAAACTCATGAACATCCAAGCAAAGCAGACTGAGTCTTATTGCATGTCTTCCCTTCCACTGAAGATCCAACTCCTCAAAAGCTGCTGGAATCTCCCAAGATTTTTTCTGCTTCATCTACCACCATATCCCTCTCCCAGGGAGATACCTCAGCATGGTTTGAACCAACAACTCTGCCCTTATGATGCACTTTTAACACATTTTTGAGCTGATGAGACTATTTATATTGTTAAATTTCAGAATAATACTGGTTTTGGTGTTTAAGTGTTCTGAAGTTTTAGTACCTACACTACAAAAAATACTTTCTTCTTAGGCATATCAGTTGAAGAGTGAACTATATGATGGTCGAATCCAGAATTTGGAATTTTTTTGTGTTAATATTAAAACATGTTCATTGCTATTTTTAAATGCCTTCTGAAACCTGATGCCTGTTATGGCAAGAAAGGATTCAATGGATACAGCTCTAGAGGCTACTGGAATGGAACATAACGCAGTTGTGGTAACCAGGAAGAAAGCAGACTAGCAAAAGCAGGGTGTCAAACATTTATTAGTGATAGATTAAGCTACTGGTTTTTGTTACCCTCAAAACAGTAAACATTATTCAGCAAAAATTGAAAGTGATGCCAGAGAGGGTAGATGGAAGAGACTTAATGGCTGTTGAGTTCCTTACATATTTAATTCTAACTTCAATTCTGTGTCTCCTTTATTTTTTTTTTTCTTATTCTGGCTCTAGCCTTTTATTTCTGACTCCAACCTCACCCTTTTGTTCTTTCAACCCCATAACTACAGGAGAGTATGGTTCGTAGGGGCAGCCAACGTAATTGCAATGATGCAGAGTGTGGTGGCCCATAAAGTTCCTCTCTCCCTCTTACCTTACACCCCTCCCCTGGATGTGAGCAAAACTGAGTGGCACATTGCGTGGAATCAATATCATGCAATTGTTTAACATCAGATATGCTTTCTCTCTCCCTCTCCTAATTTGCTAAGTTTTGTCTCTTCAAGTTCTCCTCCCTGTTCTGTTCCCTTCTTTCCTTTACCATTTTCACCTCTTCCTACTGGGTTATTTTTCCTCCCTTCTTTTTTATGCAGTTTACTTTATTGTTTCCTAGTCTGTTTCTTTTCTCAAAACAAAAATATTTATCCTATACTTCCTTACACCCAAAAGGCTAAAAACTGAGAACTAAAATGGCACTGTTTCTGGTACAGTCCCCATATTATTCCTGTAAACACAAGATGTTACTGGTCTGCAGGGATTATATCAGCATCATATTTATGTATTGCTCAATGAATGTTTCTTGTAATACCCTGAAACAGCAATATTAAGATCATAAGTAGTTTATATTCTAAAATAGAGTCTATAAATTCTTGTCTGGCAGGGAAAATTATGAGGAGACATTTGCTAAAAATTAAGGAAAACAATTCATCATAGGTTTCATTTACACATTTTCTTTCAAGTTCGTCTTATATAGTAGATAGTATATGAGATGATCACAGATTTTTTTCTTTTATTTTACACTGGACATTTGCGCTTTGATGAAATTGTGTGGAAACTTGTTTTAAAGAGCCTCATATTGACACATATTGTATTTTTTCCTACTCTATCATGTATTATAATATTTTACTTTTTTCTGTTATCAGAGTAAAACTCATCGTCTTCCACTCTTATGTAAAGGGGACTTGTTACATGATGCCCTTAGTATTCCATTAACCAATTAATTTTCTTTGCAGATTTGCACATTTCGATTTTTCTCATGTACATAGTTGCTACTAGCTTCACCAAGAAAAGCATTATTGTTTTTTAGAATGGTTCTCTCTTATATAAGTGATAATTTTGTATGTTTATAATACACTGATTGCCTAAAAGTCTTACCTACTCCAGGTTATTAAATTAAATGTGTAATTCGCTTACAAGTCAGTATCAGCAACCTCAGCTCTTACCCTTGTGAAAAAAATCAAGAGTCTGCCTTTCACAATTGCCTGATCCACATTCTCTCAGTAATAGGGGTGGATGATTAGTAGATAACATTGAACTAGCCACTAAAATTATTTCATGAAAGGAAAACACTATAGAAAAACATGTAACGGAAAATTCAAAAGATAATGACATTAAACTTACCTTCTTTTTAGGTTCTTTAACTTTTGGATTCAAGTATAAATTTCATTCAGTAAATTAAAATTTTGATTAGCATAGCAGCTTATAGTATTTCTAAGGTAAACTAAGTACTTTTACATTTCCTCTCACGCTGTCCCTTTCTACATTTTATCACCTTGATATTGGCAATAAAGGATGTTTCTAAGTGAGGTAAATGGCATAGAGAGAGGTTTCACCGTCCATTTAGAGCTGACATTGATGCACCTTTTTTGTCTGAGTTGCTGAGATTCTGGTGAAGTGATTTCTGAAGACAACTTCTACAGTGCATGTGTTTACAGGCATTATGGAAGTTTCTAAACTAAAACTTTTATTAATAAAGATTTCAACTGTTGTATATTTACTCTATACATATGCAGATACGCATTATTTTTGTGTTTTAAAATACATGTATTGCAATATTTACAAATATTTTGAAATAAGCATATCTTTATTAAGTGTCCACTGGTAAGTGGAATTTTAAAAATTATTCACATCACAGTAAATGTTAACTGTGTTACTTCATAAATTTTAAAGTTTGGGTTTCTTTTTAATTACTTTGACTGTTTGGGTTTCTAAATTAAATTTCAGCATGAATTTTTCATCAGTGTGGATGGTTTCTCAAAATTTCTATAAATAGTAGTTTCAGATTTTGAAACGAGGCTTTGTTTCATTTCTTAGCTTTGGTGAAATTTTCTTTTTATTGTAACATACATATATTGCCCATGTCCTTGCAGAAAGAGTAGAAATGAACTACAAAAAGAATGGCTGAAAGTTAGTAATTTCCAATATATGCATACATAAATTATCTTAAATTTTAAATCATATAAATACTTTTATACAAATTTAGTTTCAAAACAGTATTAGTGTGAATCTTTTAAAATATGTTACTGTTCTTTTGAAGTTCTGTAATAGGACCGCAATGAATTGCCACAAACTCACTTTTCACTATGATGTCATCTTCCTCCGCTCTCCAGAATTTTACATTTTGAGAAATAAAAGAACATTGTGAGTGATGATGAAATGAAAATAAAATTGACTTTTAGTTTGCTATAGCAAATATGTTCAAAAACCACAAAGCCTCCAAAGTAAATTTTTGCTCTTCAGACATCACACCATTACCAAATGTCAATGTTGAATTGGGAGAAGGGAAAGACACCTTTTTGTTCAAAACGCTGAGCTCTATCTGTGGCCTTGGAATTAGCTTACCACAAGAAGCGGAGATACCAGCAACACGTAGGTATATTAGTGTAAGTGGTAGGTCATAAAAGACAGTACAAGAACGGTGTATAGCACATCATTACCTTTGGTGAGAACTATATGAGTGATCGGTAAAACTTAAAAGCAAAAAAACCTTATGATTGCTATGTTCTTCATTTCATGAGCTTACTCATGGTCTTGATTATTGGTCAAGAGATTGCAGAGGGGAAAAGATTCTAGATTCTTGTATTGCTTGAGTTATCTCTTTCTCTTGGACTCCTTATATGTCCTTGGCAATGAGAAATGTTCTCTGCAGGTGCTCTCTCTTTAAATATTGCACACACCTATGTACCCAAAGGATATACATGAGGGAAATTCACATGAAAATATTAAGCACTAAAAGAAATACATTTGAGTCCAAATTATGAGCAACTCACCATGGCACAAGATTTACAGTAAAATTAATCCAAGTAAAAAACAAATGCTTTTATAAAAAGGATAGCAAATTTTTATCATATTTCACTTGATCAGCACCTTTTAGAATAAAGAAATATGTGAGATGAAGAATGGTTTAGTAAAGAAGATTTTCCCTATTGAAAAAACTCTTTAATGTCCATATTCCTTCTTTTCAAATGTTTGCTCCTATTATACTATTGCAAGAGTATTTTTCTAATCATATTTATAAAATATCAGTGCTATGGTTTTATTTGAAATGGTTAAACTTGATAACTTTTCTGAACATCTAAACCATTTAAATTACTCTATGTTAGGTTTTAAACTAATATGCATAGTTTAAAAACTGAATCCCCATGCTCACTTGGGCAGCACATACCCTGAAAACTGGATGCGTGCTTTTAGCATATACATTTGAACAAAATGATCTTTTTCCTGTTCAATGAATTAATGACTGTGAAAGAACAAAATTAAAATATCTCAAAATGTTCTTTTGCTTTATATTGTAAGAATTTTTAATATTTCATGGAGAAATAAATTTAGGTGGAAGTGACTCTTGTAGATTAATACTCAGCATTTAGTTGTAGGATCTTTTGAAGACAGGGCATGTCAGAATTCATTACTTCTGAAATGCTTATAATTGTATGATATTTCTACTATATAGCTCATTTTGCTAAAGAAAAAGGTAATTGTTATAAAGTGTTTATTAGATATTTCAATAACTTTTTAATAATGCAAAGGAGAAAAACATTATAATAACTAGCTCATCACCAAAACACTTGGCAAAAAGAGTGTGTTTAGCCATAATGGGATGAGTTGTGTATTAGTTCATGTTTCTTTGATGTTTTTCAAAAGAGAGTACGATATCATGGTATAGCGCAATGCATATCACCAGATATTCAAATCAGCACACCAAGCCTCTTTAACATTTCCTTTGTGAACAGGTATTATTTATGCATTACAACCCAGAAGGAAAAGCTTGTGTACATGCAGAGCATGTGTAAATATTGATAATGAATCTATTTTTTGTTTTGTGAAGGGCAATAACTTAAAAATATTTTAAGAAATACCCTATATTTCCACCAGGGGATATAAAGACATTCTCATGTAACTCCAAATATAGCTAAGTAAAAAGGTAAATGTCTAGGTTGATGGTTTAAATTTTTACCTTTATACTTACTTGTAACTTTGGCTACTTGGGATCAGAGATTAGAGATTATGTTGTCATAATGTCAAGCAAAAAATTTACCAGGTATTGTTTGCAAAAGGGACAAGCCAAGCAAGCTGTAAAGGGATCAGAGGCAACCCCTTCCCTCTATGTGTCCAGAGGAAAGGAAACCTCTTATCTCTTCACCATCTAATCCAAAGCTTCTTGTGCATCTAATCAAGGCAACCAGTTACCCAGGATCCACCCACTTATGTTGTCTCTCACCCAGGAATACCTGCTGTCTGCTTCAACCTGATTAAAAGCTCTGTCCACAGAAATGTAGCATCTCTGGCATTTTAGCAATTGGGATAGATTAGTAAACTTCTTGGCAAATTCAGTCCTGTTTGTGTTATATACAAAGTACATTTTCATGTATATGTTGGGGATTATACTGTATATAAATTGCTAAGTGATATGATTACTCGTTGCTTGAAAACACTGACTTTGCTACTTCGTCTACTGAGAAACCTAATATTAGTAATTCAGCATATGTGAAAAATTATTAATAATAATACATGTTATGTATAAGATGCATGTAGTGGTTTTTAAAAGGTTTGCTCTAGCTTGTGAAATGCCATGTAAATGAACTACTCTGTTAAAGTACTGATAAAGAGAAACTTATACTATTTGCAGCCACTACAAAATTAATTTTTGGAAAAAAGTACATTCTTTAAAGGCATTTATATAATGTGTAAGATAAGCGTAGATCCCTTTAGGACAAATAGACACTTTATCCACTGTACTAGTCCTGTGAAAATCACTTTACAATGCCTTTAGGTTTAGGGCATTCAACATAGAAATACTAATCTTTCTCATATGTCTGTTTATGAGGAGAAAACTTTTTGGTAATTTGGTGGTAAATAATGTATCACAGCTTTAGTATGAAGTATATTACATTATGTTTCGTGGGAGGTCATTTAAACTTTTATATAACAAATTTTAAGTATATTACATTTAGAGAAAATTTTAATACTGCATCTTGTTTTCACATACAAAACTAATCCTTTGGTATTTAAAAGGCACTTTATTGTCTTTGGAATGCTTAAGTTTCCATGTGCCATATTATCTCTCTAATCAGGTCATGAGTACATTTTGACTACTATTTGTAAATAGTACAGTTTATTGATTGCAGCATCTAGCTGAATAAATGATACTCAGATTTTTCCCCCCTCAAAGCCGAGCTTTGTCAGGATAAGTGGAGAGGAGAGGATGAGGAAAAATGTGTAGCTGTACTATCAGTGCACAACAAAAGCCACTCGAGAGATACATAGTGTTATGAGATTAACATAAATGAAATATGGTTCTGGTTGTACTAAACGGAAGGACCTTTAAGGACATGTCAATTTTTATAGGTGAGAGAAAAAAATCCAAGCAGAAGAAAGAGATAATAGCAAAGAGAAAAGAACAGTGTTTGAAGGGAACATATGTTCACTGCTCAACTAACTCTTTCATGCAATTTAAAAGCAAAACCTTTTCTAATTATCTGACCTCTGTTTCCTTCTCTTGCCTCATTACTCCTTTACTTGTTCTGTCTTCCACACACAAAACTACTGAAAGTTGCTCAAATTGTTCATACTCATCTCACAGCTTTCTTTACCTCTTCAACTTCCACGTCATCAGTTGTCCAAATCCTAAGGAATTCACTCTAGATTTATTAGAAAGCTCCCCTGGGCCCTCAAGGCCGGGATGGGTTAGGTGACCTTTGGAAGGCCCCATTGCACCCTGTATTCAATCTATTGAGGTGCTTTTGTCACTGTTTTCTAAAGGATTGTTCACTTCCTCATCTCTCCCCTGCTCATTATGTTTTTAACTGAGGCACAGACCGTGCTACATTCACCATGGTATCTATACTCTATATAAGACACAATGGATACTTATTGATCTATTGTGTCCAATCTTAGAAACATTACACATCTACAATGCTTTAGATATAGCTAGTCACTGCCTTGTGCTATTGGAAAGTTATTTAAGGGTTTTGAGAGTAAGAATAATCTTTGCATGTAGCAGTATTTTGGAACTTAAAAAGACCAGAAGCAGAAAGGTCGATTGGGACTCTCTTTCAAGTTTAGTAAATAGGTACCCAGGGTAGAACTAAAAAGTGTTAATTAGTAGGATTTATTCCTTAGGACATATACATAGGTTTTTTAAAAAGAAAGGACTAGTTAGTTATGACTTCAAACTTCAAACTTGAGATGATCATGGAAATTATTTTGGTGAGTGAAAGCAAAAAGATGAGTTCAATTTGTTTTAAATACTGGTTAATGCCAGGTGTAGTGGTATGGTGCTATACACCTATAATCACAGGTACTTGGTAGGCTGAGGCAGGAAGATCACAACTGGGGGCTACCCTGAGAAATTTAGGAAGACCATGTTTCAAAATTTAAAAATGGAAAGGACTAGAAATGTAGCTCAATGGGAGAGCATTTGCCTAGCATTCATGAAGCCCTGAGTTTAATCCCCAGTATCACAAAAATATTTCTTTCATGTGAGCTACCAGTGGATATGTGGGTGAGAACACTACGCTGTAGCATTGAGACTTGAAGGTAAATTCTGACTGCCAGTTGGTATCTTTATAATCTTGATCAGAAAAGTAGTCTCTTTCTGGTTCAATTTCTTCATGTGCAAATTTAGTTTAATAATTTGTGTCACTGGATATTCTAATCATGAATATGTAGCTTGAATTTAATACAAATAATCTGACATAGTGAATTGTTGGTGCTTGATTATCATTACCTCTTAGCATCAGTGAACTGGACAGTTGGAAATACATGATCACAGTTGTTGACAGGGAGCAGAGATGGTTATATTTTGTCATCATATGCAGGAAATTGTTATTGGAAGTCTTGAAAGGAAAAAGATTATCATAAGGTGACAATTGAAAATACTGAAAAATATGGTTAACAATTATCCTAGAGTGGTGGTGGTGAACCTATCGCACCTGTGCCACAGCAGGCTGTTTGTTATCATTGAAAGGTTCACCATCACTGGTTTAGAGGAAACACCTACATTTACTGTGTATGAGAAAGAAAAGAAGACACAGGACAAATAGGGATATGGCAGGACCACATTCCTTTACTCAAGCTAATCTGTTACTATCTCTGTATTTGTGCCCACCCACTCTGTACGTTATTGATTTGGGAAGTTATCTAACCATTTGTCCTGGGCACACATTTCTTTTGACATTGAGCTCATGATTTCACATGTCGCCCAATTCCTGTCTTATCTTGATTTATTAGAATGTTTATCTTCATATATATTCATAGCATATTGCATCTTTCAATTTTGTGCTTTATTTGGTTCCTTCCTAAATTAGTAGCTTATAATCTTATGTTAGTAAACCAATACCCCCATCCGCTTTCCCTGAAAACTCCTTCTATCTTATTCTACATAACAGAAAGAATACAATAATTCTTCATATTACTACTAAACTTTACATGATTTCTAATTCAAGTTTATCACACTTAATATTTTAAAACTAAACCCAAACATTTAAGTAAGAAAGTATGAAAACTAATATTGAAAACTGATTGTTATATATTTACATTTTATATATTTTGACATGTGCGAAGTATTACAGTTAGCCCCTAGCACGGGGGCTTCCAACCTTTTTGATGTTGAAGCATAAAGTATATGCTTCTTTTATCTCACCACATTCTGTCAACTATAAGAGTCCCAGTGACAATGCATGATGAATTAACTTTAAGAATTCATTACACATCATTATATGGCTGAAATTATGGTATTATATCCCAGAATCAGTCAGGAATCATTTTTCTTGAAGCTGTAGAATACTACATGATATTTGCCATTAAAGTGAGGATAATTGTGAAGAATTATATGAAGTAGAAAATATAGAAAATAATTTTAAAATCCAAATCAAGTTTGAGGAAGGACTATCCAAATGAGACAAGCCTGAGGTCTGATTACTTTTTTATATGTACAATAGTCAAGGAGGACTGATGTAGCTAAAACCTGAGGTGTCATAGGCTGTGAATTATGCAGCAGACTTTATGACCATTTAGTAATTTCTTAGTGAAACTGAATTACTGCTTAAATGAAATATCTATTAAAATCATTCATTGAATTAAAAGTCAGAAGATAAGGTAGTTCTAAACTTATTGAGAACACCTGATTGATAAATTTGTATTCCTTTTTTGATAACTACCTAAAAACATGTACAGAACAGATTTGATTTTCTCTTTACCATTTTTTAATGTTTTAAATAAGGCTGCCTTTCTGATTCTGTGCCTTTTGTAGGAAATTTCTATCCATTACTCTCAGTCTTCATTAGTTAAAATGTATAAAATTCATGATATTCTAATTGAAATATTACTATTCATAAACTACATTCATGAATTTTGTTTTTATTTTTTGTAAAAGTAACTCGTGCTTATTGCCAATAGTTCAGAAAACGAAAACGACAGAATATAGTATATGTTATAGTCCATATCCTGCTTTACTATAAGCATCATTAAGGGTGTTGTACAACTTTTTAAGTTTTCAGAGAGAACTTTGTTCCATACAGTTATTTTTATATCCCTGACTGGTGGACATTTACATAAATGTATAACTTTTAATTGTCTTAAACAATACTGTGATGTACATTGCACAATTACCTTTGTGTTTGTCCAGTTATTTCTTCATGGTAGTAGAAGTAGAATTTTGCAGTCAAAGATATTTACTGCAGAAAAAATCCTGTTTTAAAACATTATTCATAAAAGTATGTCAAAAGTGCAGAAGAATAGGATGAATCAAATTGTGCTGAGCATTTCATAGAAAAAAACATCAGGCCTTTAAAAACTTCACTTAGTCACAACAATCATATTAGAGAATAAAATGGAAAGAAATAGATGTGTAATTTACTGTTGAGAACAGATATGCTGGAAAAAATATATGACTGTTATTTTGGAATAACTTTACATATATACATATACACACACATACACACACACATACACACACACATACACACACATACACATACACACACATACACATACTCACACATACACATACACACACACAGAATGAGGGAGCATGGGAAAGGTTTATTTTATTGATGCTTTCATCCTTTAGTATAGTTAGAATCATTTGAATAAAAAAATAAAGTGGCTATGATTAAATTAATTTTATTTATTAATAAACTCTTTGCATAAACAACACTTATTTTGCAGTACTGGAGATTGATCCCAGGACCTTCACACCTCCCCAACCTTTTTTATCATTTATTTTGAGCCACAATCTTGTGTCCTGAAGTTGCCCATGTTTGGCTCGAACTTGTGATGTTCTGGGCTTAGCATCCCATAGTGGTGTGTTTAGAGGCAAGTGCCGCCGTGCCCAGCTAAACAACAAATTTCCTGTATTTGACTCAAAATTTGCTCTTATTTTTTAAAGAAAACCGAATGCTTGTATTCGAACCTACGTTACTTTAGCTTCTAGCTTGCAGAAATGATTGTAGGAACATCAAAATTAATATAATATGCATTTAGGACACATAATCCACTTGCATAAAAAAGAGACATTTGACCAGTTCTATTACTATAGATGTTCTACATTCATATGTGATTTTTTTAAAAACTAGCAGCATCTTATTAATATTAGCCTGGTATTTTAATGATGATTTTGATTCATATCTGAGATCCCCAAGCTCTTCATCATTATAACATCTTGTTGCTTTTCTGCCCTGACTCTTCTTCACTGTCAATCAATTCGGCAATAGTTGAGTTTATAAATGCTTATTAAGTATCCCAAAGTATGTATTCTGTTACACTACAGTAACTGCATTCCAACTTACTTCTTCTTAGTCTCTAGGAGTCTAGCTTCTTTTGGAGGAAGTTTTCATTCTCTCCAGCTGGAGTAGTGCTTTTCCAGGCAAAAACATGATGAACAGCGTATAAAAGACATCCATTCTCTTGACACTGAGTTCCTAAGAAGAAGCTAGATAACTATTTAGACCACTTGCTTGGTCCTGTTTTCAGTCTAAGGTAAATTTTGACCCGCTGTACTTATATAAGACAACCTGAAATATTATAATCCATTAGAGTTGGGATAAAGGTTCTTCTCCATTCTAAATGTGAAGTGTACTTTTAAAAACACAATCATTAGAATAATAGGTACATCAATGTGTTTCTTTAAAGCACAGTTCTAGGATTTCATCTACCTAATGCTGCATCACTAGTCCACTTAAAAAGCAAACTAACAAAAATTATTCCATGTTCAAAAATTTAAAAGGATGATGAGTTAAGTAATCTAACATGAGTAACAATTGAGTCATATTTCAAAACATTTCTCAAGAAGTTGCTTTAACTATACAATATATTTTGAGGTAATATTCAAATAGAATGGCCTCACCAAATTTATCACATTATATGTTAAGTTCATAGGGTTGTTTGGAGTACATTTTCAATAGCTGTTGCTTTGGAATGGCATTACCTTGTCATTTGTTATTCTGTCTTTCTAGGATGAAAAAGGTTTATCTTATTGATGCCTTTGTCCTTGCATCAGAGTGTTGCCTTGGTGTGTCAGTACCAGCTATTGGGAGTACAATGTCAGTGTAATTTAGACACATGTAACCATGTATCTCTAAAAGATGGTGATGAGAAAGCATGTGGTGTAGTTTGTAGGCTCAGAACACTGCCAAATTTTCATTTCCTGGCATGTGGATTTTTCCATTGTACTTGTGAACAGAGTTTGGATCTAGATCTGGCAGCTGAGCATCATTGATGGTGATGTAACTTTTTGATATTCTAAATTACTCCAATGGCAGGATATCGTTTCATTCTCCGCTTTATTAACATGGTAAATGTCCATTATGTTGTCTCATGATTACATGGACTCTAATGCAATAACATGGTTAATCAGTTCAAAGATAATTTCTTTCTTGAGTATATATCTCCTGAAATTGATAGGATGATACACCAATTATGTGATTTTTTTTACTAATCTTATTATAAAGGGGGAAACATTAAATCTTTGAATACTGTACCTCAATTTTATTGTAATGATTTTGCTGGTTACCAGGTGGGGTGGCAGTTGAAAAATTTGGTGAATGCACTACGAGAGGACCCGAGTGGTGTTATCTTAACTTTGAAAAAGCGACCTCAGAGCATGCTTACCTCAGCACCAGCTTTACTGAAAAATATGAGATGGAAGCCCCTTGCTCTGCAGGTAATGAAGCTTAATCATAAGTCATACACCATCATTTTAGCCATAGATTATCTCAGTAATGCTTCTTTATTGTGCCTCATCTCAGCAGCATATGGGTTAATTTTGTATGCTTTTGAAAATTTGTTTGTGAAATGATCTCTTCACAGCTTATCCTAATAGGCTTAATTGTGATGAAATCTGAGAGTAAAACCCAAACAATAAAGAATTCTGCCTTAATTTGAAAACACGTGAAGCATAATTACAAAAAGCTAAAAGTTGTTTCAGCCCAAACTATGGAGGAAGAGGAAAGTAAGAGGTTTCACTTTGTGTACAGTTTTCAATTTTATAGTTATAACTGCAGACACATGTGGAAAAAACTACATGATAGTTCATATACTTTTAAACCAGGTCATAAAATAGTAATACTAATTTATTAACATTGGGAAAATGAAAATTTAAATTAGGAATTAAAATCTACCCAGTACACATCCCTTAACTGACATTTTTTGCTTTCCATGCTATAGAGTGGCAAAACTTGTTTTATTCAAATATTTGAATATTTCCTCAGCATGAAATATCACTCTAAAATAGTATTTTGAATGTTGATAAATTATATTCATTAAGGATTATGTAGGAAGTTAAAAAATATGATTGGAAAAAAGATAAATAATACATTTCTATTTTGTTTAGGATATAATCTCTAAGAATATCATAAGTTTTTCCTTCATAAAACCCATATTTTTAGACTAAGAAGCTTTTGCCTTTCCTTAGAAGTAAAATTTTAAAAACTTAAATTTCCCATTAGACTTAGAACACTGCCCATTATTTAGATTATAAAGTAGTAGTATATGAAAGTGCTTTGTTCTTAGTGATTTGTGAATTGTTACTAAGCTCTGCATTAATGTCTTTTATCATTCATAGACTACTTACCCAAATAAGTATTTTCTCTGTTACACAGGAATGGCCTTATGGATTATTATTTTTCATGTTTAAAATTAAAACTTTACTACTTATTGGCCTCACAGTTGGCATTTTACTAAAATTATATAAAAAGATATAAAATGTATCAACATTAAGATCTTTAATTTTTGTGACTTATTTTTCAAATGAACAAATGTAAACTGTATTGATATGTTCAAATGCATCTCATATTATATGTTTGTTATCAAAGATAGCTAATGGGCGTTAAAGTTCAGAGGTCAATATTTGCATTATTAACCCATAGATGACCAGATCAGACTTTCACATCACATCATTTCTTTTCTTACTGCATTATAAATGTATTTTTTGTCCAGTCTGGAGTTTTCTAGTTACATGTCTTCCTCGTCAAAGTCTGAAGGGATACACATCCTGACAATGAGGCGCACACTTTCAGCCACTGGGTGTTCTGTATACATGTAATTAAATGTAACAACTCTTCTCTAGCCATTGAACACCACAAAGACCATAGTTTCTTGCTGATCCATGTGCTCTGTTTGAGGGAATATCTCTAGCAGATTGTTTTCCATAGACACCAACAGAAGTAGAGTTAATAGCAGTACAATTAAGAATCTTATGTAAAATGCTGAAATAATTGAAAAACCCATATTGTTTATGTTACATGTATTTTTGGTGTATGTACTCAAGACTAAAGAACAAATACTTTAATTTTTAAAATTACTTCATATCATTCTTTACGCTGTAATTATAATTGCAATAGATTTTTAGGTTACTATTTGGAAGTTCATTCCTAAATGCCAAGGAATATGCCATATCAAATCACTAATTATATTTTTTCCTCATTGCTTATTCAGCTATACTTGTAAATTTACTTTTGCATAGTGCTATAATCTGAAAAAGAAAGTCAAAATTAACACAATGCTTATATATGTATGAACATGTTTATAAATTTGTTATTTCAACTGCATTTCACCTGAAATGTATGGGCCAAGATCAACCATGTATAGATCATAAGCAGTGATATTAGGGAGAAAAATTGCTTTTAACATCTTCAAAACTTGCTTCCCTGGTTGATTTGGTGTGTGATACTGAGGACTAACCACAGAGCCGTCACTCTGAGCTACTTCCATAACCTTTGTTATTCTCTTTAATATAATTTTCACTAATTTGTTAAGTTGTGCAACATGGGCTCAAACTGCAATCCTGCCTCAGTCTCCCAAAGTGCTGGGGTTACAGGCATGCCCTGCCATGCCTGGCTACTTATTGATATTTTACAGAACAGAAGGAATAATTAAATACTTCCTAGTGGTGCTCAAACAAGACTGTAGGAGTAAGGGCAATTAATAAGCCCATCAACACCGTATCACCACTGCCACCAAAGGTCCCTGTAACCTATTTTGAGGATGACAAATTGTATCATTATAGAGTTCTTTCTTGACCATAAGGTTTTGGCCCATCCTAAAATGCATACATCTGGAAACATAATGGAATTTCTAGGTCAGAACTTTTGTATAATACAGTGTAGATTTTGTTATAACCAAAGATGGACAAAACTTCCTGGTACCAGGATATGGAGGTTGAAAGTGGATGCCTCCAAAAGAAAAACGTCAGTGAAATGCTGGGATAAGAAGTTCTTGAAGGCAGTTGTGGATTCTTCTGGACTTTATCTGAGGTCACATATTTTTCTAGCGTCTAAGCAATAACCTTGGATGTAAAACACAAGTACAAAATGTAGTAACAAGTCTCTATGTAGATACTAGTACCATTCTTTACTGTATTTTCATTTCTGATATGTGTCCAAACAATTTAGAGGCAAAATGCCCACTAACTCACTGAAATATAAGTCTTTAGCATTCAAACTTGAAGAATTATACGTTTTTTCCCCCATAGGTCAGACCGTTTTTCTACTAGGAATTATTTAGATTCTACAAAAAGAAAGTGTCATTTACTTAATTCAGTATACCTATTTCATCTGTTCCTAATACTGTACCAGGGTAAAGTTACCCATTAGCATTAGTAGATAAAATACAGCATAGTTGGTGTTGGATGAGGATAGACACTAATACTTTCCTCTTTTTTACATGAGACTTTGTCTCACATAAGAATAATGACTTTTTGCAAACTAATAAGACACAAAAAGAACATAGTACTAGCTGTCCTAAAATAAAATATTGTCAAATAATACCACGTGTTAATAAAAAGTTTTATTTCTAAAATGTTCTCAAGGATGGTGACTTCTAATATGGCTTAATATGCTGTTCATATGAATTAACACCAATGATCAATTTTGACTTGCATTTTCTTTTGAAATTCACTGGTATAATTACAGTCAAAGAAACAAAAGCATACAATTCAACTTCATGCTCACAGAGCAATCTCATCAGTACATTTCATGAAATTTGGCAGTTCTTTTGATAAACTCCTAATTTCTCAAAATATTTTGTGATAGAACTAAAGGACTTAATCCATCGGTCAAATATTGTAAGAAGATTTAATTATATCTGAAAGGTTTTCATTCTGTTGTCTTTTGTACACTTTTATAAATAGCAAAGATGTTTTGTTTGAGATAGAATTTTTTATTCTAAGAAGGCAAACCAGGGATTCCTTGCTTTCTGAGTGCTGTTTTACAAAACATCTCCTTAGTGACCCTGTCTACTAATTTCCTGGATGTGGGTAAGCATGGTGATAGCTCACAGTCAAGTTCTTCTAAATCAATGAAAAAAAATCCTAGAATAAACCTCAAGGTATAATTTCACATTTTTGTGGTTTTAAATTAGTATGCATAAGTTACAAGCATGAATGGGTAATGTCATATTCTTCTTACAAGAGATATATGGAAGAATTAGCTAAATACTACCAAGAAAGTTCCTTGAAATCATCACTAAGAATCAGTAATATTTAAAAATCACCTAAACACCAAGCTTTTGGGGTGGAGAAATCATCTCATAAATAATCCCTAAAAGCAGTACTGTAATTCCACAAACTAATTTAGATATTATTCAAGATGGTTTTATATAAAATAACATTAAGCTGTATGATTAGAAGTATATTCCTAAAGTATATTTTAATTTATAAATTTCTTATATTAATGTGCTAGCTGTATGATTTTCTGCTTTTCAATTTAAATTTCGTTAACTAATATTACCCTGATGCCATTTTTATAGAATATTTAAACAATTTTGCAGAGAAAAAATAGAAATAAAAATCATAACGTTCCATTTTATCTATGGCCTGGTATATCAGAGAGCATTCTGATTATGTTAGGTTTCCAGTACATACAAATGGGAATGTTTGCAATCCGTAGGAGTCAAAGCAAAGACGTAGCAATAAAATATTATTTTTAGTATGCAAGTTGCAAATTAGTGTCACTGAAAAAACTATTAGTGACAGAAAGTTTGTATCTTCAGAGAGTTTTGTTTTAAAAGCTTGTTTTTAAAATGACAGGAATTGGGTCTGGAGATATAGCTCAGTGGAATAAACACCTGCCTAGCAAGCGCAGGGTCCTGAGTTCAATCCCCAGTACCGCCAAAAAATAAAATAAATAAATAAATAAATAAAATGACAGGAATTGATATTAAGTATGACAGTTGAAAAAATTTTAACTAAAAAATGTAATTGTACTTATTGGGAAACAGTACCAAATTTCTGTTTTGCATGCTTAAATTTGTAAGTATATGCAAGCAATTGTCTCATCAAGTAGTTCACCAATGTTTAGCAAATCAGTTAAAGGATCTAAATCATATTTATGATTTTGACCCAAATGCTTTCAAACTATTAACATTGGTCATAAATAATCACCTATAATGCAAAAATCAGTCATTTTTAGTTCATATCCCAAAATTATATTTACTATAATTTGAAAACAGAAGTTTGGTTTTTATATTGCAGTTTAATTGTGCCCATAAGATTGAACAGCACAAACTTAAATATACTAGTCTTAGCCTCAGTACAGTGTGCAAAAGTTGATGATTTGGTGGAAAGAGACATTCTGTAGTGTGGCTCTGAAGTTTGTATTAGCTGCATATTGTGTGAGTACATACATATTTTATGCCCATATATTTGTTTTTTTAACCTAGTCATAAATGGTTTTCTGACTAAATTCAGGATTGGGAAAATATCTATTTTCTTGGTAGTCTGGTCAGAGAAGAAAAATTGTATACTTATAAAAGAACACTGAAAACTTTTGTGTTGATGAATTTGGATTCTAGAAGAAGCTGTGAAACAATGAAAGTGGGAGAATTTTAAATACATACATTATCCTTGCTTAAGTTGTTTTCAAATAATTTCCTACTTAAGAAAATCTTGACCAGGAAAACATGTGTTCTGTAATTTTCCAAATTGGATCTGACTTTCTTACATAGTAAAGAAATTTACAATATTGTATGCAAACTAAGTTCCCAAAATCCAGAACACATTTTCTTTGAAGCATTTGTTTACATGATTTTAAAAAAAGAATTGTTAACATAGAACAAAATTCTGATGCTAGTATTAGGAATTATAATAACCATGTGTCTGCACTGGCTAAGGACTTGTATGACTGTTCTGTGCTAGAATATTGGGATATTGTGATCTATTTGAGTTTGTGCTTATTCCAAGAGGGAATATATAAATGACCAAGTTTTATATTGGATATAATCATCTGCATTTCAGTAGTTGCCCCCTGGAAGTGGAAAGCAAGCTCCGTATGATCTTGGCATTAGTAAATTGTAGAACTAAATATATAATGCAGTGTTTTGATTTTTAAGGTTGGGGCTGGCTGTCTTTGTCCTTGGATTTCATTCAAGACTTCTATAGTTCTGTCAAAACTCGGTCACTTAGTAACCACAGGAGAAAACTAAATTAGGGTATGCTTGCCAAGCAGTGTGCAAATGTAAAATACTTCCAGTAAAACTTTAACATCAAATGTAGTTTCTTAAGTACAGAAGTTCTTTGGTGACCGTCTTTTGGAGCACAGATGTTTCGGCGGCGCATCAGTATGTTCCAGATGTGGCCAGTTACCTTACAGATACCAGAATGGGGGCGGGGAGCTGAACCATGAGGTTTCAAGTGAGATTTTATTTTACAAAACTAAAATTTTTATTTTACATCAACCAGAATTTTCCAGTGATGTTCAAACTGGATAAGTAGGATATTATTGCTAATGTTAATATAATTCAGAGGAAGATTTGTGCAATTCCACATTTTAGGATACAAATTTATTTATATAGTTTAAGCTGACACTATGAGAAATGTATGTGTAAATTTTATCTAGACTTCTGAGTTCTACTGACAGTAGTAAGTTATCGTTAATTGACCTTCAGTTATAAATGCATATATGAAGAAATGTATATGGTAATTTTATTTAGAAATTGGATACTTAGGGAGATCAATGGCATTGCCCCTGGAAATCTGTCGGACTTATTTTATAGTAGTAACAGTGTATATGTAAAAGTGTCTTCTCTGTTGTAGCCTCATTGAGTATGTGGAAAGAGACTTTTATGCCCACCCAGAAATGAAAATTATAAATGTTATGATCAAGTCCTTCCAGGAAAATAAACTCCTTTGTTTGGGATTCTAAGTAGATCGACATCATACTTGATTTATACCATGCTGGATCAAGTTATTCTGAAGTTTTATGCTTACTTAAATAATAAGATGCAATCCTAGAGTGATACCTTTGAACTTTATCCATAAATGCTGATAGTTTATAATTCCCTTCCTTATAAATTTAGCCAATATAAGAGATCAAAATGGTAAACAAATTGCTCTTTCTACCTGTTTCTTTAAATTGTAAATCCTTCATGATGTAGTATCACCTTTTCTTATGCTATATTAGGAACAAGCGGTTGAAAGTAAATATTGGTCGGGATAAGGGAAGCTACTCTTGCATTATTATTCTCTCATTTAAAATTTTAACTCAGGAATATGCCTATTACAATTTGAATCAAATACTGAGAGAACTCAGCTTTTTTAGTTGATAGAAGGTACATTCATTATTTTCTGTATATTTTGACAATATAGCTATTGATGATAAGTGTATTTTAATGTCACTGAATTTCTTACTGATACATCAGCTAATTGTATCATTTTTTCTGTGCGTTAGTCAAATTTTGTTTTTCCGAAGTTCTTTACAGCTTCATTTTTTTAGTCATTTGATTTTGTACTATTTCAATTCTTGCCCAAAGTTTAAGAAATAGAGCCAGCGAGATGGCTCAGTGGCGCAGCACCTACCTGGCAAGCGTGGGGTCGTGAGTCCTATTCCTGGTGCCTAGAAAAAAAAAGTTTAAGAAATTAAGAGATAATTTTATTCACTGAGGCCTCCTTTTGTGTTAAGTATCGATTTTCATTTTTACATGAAGCTTCTATTTTACCATACTTTATTTTTCCATTTCCAAATGTCTAAGTTGGGTTTTGAAATATGATACTTAAAAATAGTGTTCATTTCTGGTTTTAATTAGCTTGATTTATAGCATACTTAGTAGACTGAAATATACTGAATGTACTGAACGTTTACCATGAGCTTTACTTGGTAGAAAGCATTATGAAAAGCCAGATAATATCCACATGATAAACTAGTTGAAATATTTTCTATGATTTACCAGTTAATAAAATAATTATCCAGTTGAGTTAAACAACAGGATTGACTAATTCCTCTTTAATCTATAAGAAATTTTTTTCAACCAGTACAATTAATTAGACCTTCTTCATATAATCAAATCTGTTACCTGTTTTAAAACTTTCAGACTTTTTCCCTCTATACATTTGCCAGTGTAACTTAGCACATTAATACTTTCATTGATAGCAACTCCTTGCTGAAAATCTAAATCTAGAGTTACAGCAATGTGAAGGAAAGTGTGACTAATATGTAAAATTCCTAGAAACAGAAAGGTACAAGCACCCTAGGTAGGCCATCCTGTTAATAGTTCAAGCAATCTAACATATTCTCCTTGTCTTTACCTCATAGTTAAAACACATTTAATGTACCTGTAATGATTGACTATTGTTACTTTTTTCTTCTTTCCTTTTTATTTGGGGGAGAGAAAACAAGAAAAATAATCTTGGGTTCTATTTATGATAAAAGTAAAAAAAAAAGTCCCCAAACTAGAAATACTAAAATAGAGGGAAAACAATAAAAATTAACTTAGATTATTTTGTAAAACTTACGTTTTTAGACTTTGAAGTTCAGTTGCTATATTAGGATAACATGAGAAATATTTTAAAAGCATACTGAATATTAGTTTTTCTCTCACAGTGCATTGATCTAAGAGTATTAGAAATTATGGAGTGAATTTTTCTTCAGTACATTCCTATTATGATAAATTTTGGTTTGACTCTTTGTGCACTGTCACCTGTATTTAGAAGAAGTTGTCCTGACAGGAAGACAACTAGCTATAAGTAATAAAATGCCAGTGACTATTAAAAAAATCAGTGAATCTATCTTACAAACATCTGTTGTAATGAAATAATTCCCTTGGGCTTCATGGTGTTCAGCCATACAAGTAACCCCTTTGAATACCTATATAATTTCATAATTTCCCATTGCCAAGGTTTTTCTAAAGGTCAGGCATAGTTTAACTGGACACTATTCCAATAATCAATATTATTAAACATATTAGACTGCACACTTTTATAATATCTTAAAATTTTCAAATAGCAAATCTCCTATTTTAACATTATGCGAGTTAAAATGATGTAAAACCCCAAATACATTATCATTCTGTTTTCCCTTTTGGTCTTTAATTTCTATTTCACATAGATTAAAACTTAACTGTAATTTTGGTAGGATGTGTAATTTTAAGCTATTAAGATGAGCCGTGTAATAAGGAAGGTCAAAATTGTGAACTGAGTTCTAAACTGTGTAGCCTATCCCAGTGACATACATTGTACTTTCCAATGTATTTATGCTTGACATTTTGAAAAATATTTGTTTATATGTACCAAATTATTGTCACAGTATAAAATAGTTGTACAGTGCCATTGAGTGTCCAACAATGTGTGTTAAAGTAATAGAACTGTGGGTCTAACTAGACATGGTAAAAGTGTTTTCTTTCTAAAATGGCACTATCTTGTCATGTGAAGATAGTTCATTTTGTGATCATTATTTTTGTTTAAGATCGCAGATTCTTATTTTAATATGTTAATTGTATGTATAGCTAATCAGCAAGATGTCTAAGTTAAACATTAAAAGTTTGTGAATTTTAGTTTGACTTTAGGGTAATATCTTAACTACAAGATTATTTTCAAATACTGTGAAGCTTGGAATTGGGAGTGCTATTAAGTTAAGCCACCCTGATGTACTACTTAATTCAGTAAATACGGTACACTTAACCATCTTCCTAGCATGACAGTGAGGTCTATAGTTATGCAACTAAAAACTATTTTAAATGACTGATAAATGTATGTGCCTGTGAAAGGTGAATATCACATTGGTCACCATACTTCCAAAGATGTACGTAAGATGGCTTTGAGGAGACAGCTACCTGTATTCTTATTGACAGAAGAAAAGTATATTTTCCTAGAAAATAATGCTCTTATTGGCCTTTCATACTCCATTTGTGTTATCTTTCCTGAGAATCAGACATTTTAGTAACTAGGATTATGGTTTGTCCTTTTGGAAAGAAGATCTGAAATAGTTTTCTCACATATCAATGAGGATGTAAGTGAACTAATGCATTTGAGTTACTCTTTATTATCTTTCAAAAAATGGAATTCTGACAATTTAAATTTCTTACTATATGTCTTTCCATTAAAAAATTAAAAACACTGCATGATTTTTTGTTTACTTTTTTACTTTTTATAAAAAATTTCTAGGTGGTTGCACCATAGAAAAAGGTGAGTTTGAAACCAAGTGGAAACTTTTAGTATAAATAATTTGCTTTTGGAGATTCAAAGAAGTATCCACGTGCTAAATAACATCCTTCTTGATTTCAGCCAAGTTCAAAAACTTTGGAGAAATAGATTACTTTAAAATGATAACTCTATATCATTGTTGTTGTTGTTTTGTGTTGTTTGTGTGCGTATGTATTTTCTTTTTCATTTTAACCAGCCTCTTGTACCTAGAAGTCCCACAAGCAGCGTTGCCACGCCTTCCAGCACCATCAGCACACCCACCAAGAGAGACAGTTCTGCCCTTCAGGATCTCTATATCCCTCCTCCTCCTGCAGAACCATACATTCCCAGGTATAAAACTAACCATCATGTGGTTCTAGGAAGCTACTAGCTAAAGGCTAACCCAGTAGCACATATTTTGAAGTCAATTCTTGGGTAGCACCTTGAATATTTTTTCAGTTGAGCATTCTGAACACATTCTGCAAATCATTCCCATTCTAACAAAGGCAGTTGGGTCAATAATAATTACAAAAACTACGGTAATTTGTATGAATCATGTACTATGCGTTCAGTATCCTACACTTATTTAACAGGAAAGTAATGTTAAATAACCATCAAGATTGTTTGAGTAAGTAAAGAGTGAGTAAAACTAATTGGCTAAGAAGCCTTAGGAAATCTCAGGTTACATGTAAGCATTTCACTTAGTATTTTTTTAAGAAGAAATATATAGACAACTTGAATGCTTTCTTAAATGTAGGTGATTGAGAAAGAGCTTTATACGGGGAGAAGGAAGAGGGAAACTTATCTCCCACCGAAATACTTGTGCTTAGAGTTTTCACACCATCTGTCCATTGATAGTTTCCTCAGGAAATTAGAATTTACAATAGAATGAATTGCCTGTAAAATCTGTTTTCTAGATTTCTTTGGCTTAATCTCTACTGCATTTCCAAAGTCATATTAGAATTCCTGGCAGGTGTGAAAGAATACAGCTTTGTACCATAATACATTCTTTCCACCAGCATTTTGATATTTAGCCTTATGGGCACAAAAATTATGGAAGAGGGCCAGAAATAAAATGGATATTATATCCCAGTCATGAACAAATTGATTTTTTATTCGGTGGTGCTCAAAAGCAGTAAAAAGTCTTTTATTTTAAGCCATATTTAATATTAAATTTCTTTAGTACCAAAAATTTCAATTTGTTTAATTTTTATTATTTTAAATTTAATGTTTCAATATTATCTATTCTATTAGATATGGTGATACTGACATTATATGATCTCACTCCTATATGAAAGTACGACATCTACAAATACTGTTATCAAATAGTAATAACTATATTTCATTTTATAAATTTTTTGTGAAAAATAAATGTAGCTGTGGGTACATAGATTATAAGACAGTTCATGGCAGTAAGCTAATATATAATTGTCTTAGTTTACAATCAGATGTACAAATTAATCCAATATTCTACTTTAAAGTTGTGCTTTAATTCTATTAAGACCGTTGATGAATTTGATTACTCTTGAATGATAAGCAATAAAGATGGGTTACAAATAAGAATCAAATCTCTTTTGGTGTACAAATTTTATATGTACAAATAAATATCAAAAGATTAATTTTATCAAATTTCCGCAATTTTTAAATCTTCTTTCCTTTTAGAAGGACTGGAGAGAAAGTTCTTATAGAGAAAATGTCTCCTGAACAAAATGTACTTGAAATATACCTTAGAGCAGCTGTAGCAACCTGTGATGCATGCCACAGCCAGCTGTTTGTTAGTGAATAAAGGGAGCCAGTCCTTTCCTCTGAATATGAAAATATTTTTAAGGCAATCTGTTGAAGCCAGTAAAAAGCCTATAGATTTATTTAAAAGTACTAGAGAATGTGAGAAATTGAGATATCCACATAGCGGTCCTTGTTAATACTGATTGCTTACAACTTCATCCTCTTTGGTGAAATTTTTAAATAGCCTTTCCTATCTCATTTCAATTAATTTTGATGGTCCATATATAATTCTACAGTATATTCTAAATATGTTTTCTATTAGCTTATCAGTTACCCAGTGACACAGTCTTTTGATACAGCAATTCAAACAATCCATACACCTAAGTCCATTTTAAACACAGTCTTATATAAATTATCTACATGTTTTGTTTCACTTGAAGTTATAGTCATAAAACATTTTGTACTTGTAATTATAGATACAGCCTTGGTAAATTTTTCCGTTTTCTTATTTTGAGGATGAACCTAGCAGACCTAATTTAAACTCTTCTGAATGTTTCTTTTTCCACATTAAAATACAACTTTGTGAATGATAAGAATTTTAATGGTATGTGGACATAAATGTTTAATTTGGATGATTAATAAAAGTTTTCATATCTTAAAAAGATTTAAAATGTTAGGATTAATTTTCAAGTAGAATTTTTTGAACTGGGTGTAGTGGCATACACTTGTCATCTCAGCACTGAGGAAGCTGAGGCAGGAGGATCGCTGCAAGTTCAAGGCCATCTGGGGTATTTAGTGAGTTCAAGACCAGCCTGAACTATATAGCCAGATCCTATCACAAAAACAAACAAAAAAGTTAAGTAGAATTTTTTTCATGTGATTAATTTTTTGAACATGTATATTTCAGAATAAAGGTGTCTGCAAAAGTACCTTTTTCTCTAAAAGAGAAAATACTAATGTATCTTAACTGTGTGAAATCTGATTGGAATTTTATTATATGCCTTATGACTATGTACAGTTTCATTATCATAATATATTGAGCCAAATTTCATTTTCTATGATGGAAATGAAGTTCATAGGTTTTTGAACAAATATGAAATTTAAGTACTAATTTGTCTTATTTACCCTATAATTTACATATATATATATATACATATATGTATAAAATCAGTGCACAAAAAGTTTTTAAAATTCTTAAATCCTTTCTAGAATAAAAGTATAGATATATTGCATATGTGATGAATATATAATATTATAAGAAGTTAAAATATTTATAGTACAGTGAATTAATACATTGAGTTATTTAGGCATTCATGATATAAGTATGCACATACATGTGCACACATATACAAAATACATAGATATCCTTACCCTTACATACATCAATTTATTCAGCTGGAAAGTTTAGTTTTGCATTTATACTTTTCTTAATTTAACATATTTGAGTGTATTCTAGAAGACAGATTTAAGAAACGTGTCCCATAAACTACTTCTTCTTATCATTATTGAGTAGAAAATACCAGCCCTTCTAATTTTCTGCCTCAGGATGTGTCCGTATAAATATATAACATTGTGAATTCATGTTTCAGAGTCACCTTGTGATCTCAGCTGCATTAGCATTCATATCACAGGCCACATACAGAAGCCTGTCCATTTACCGATAGGCATAACCTTACCCCAGTGCCGTGAATTTACTAGAGCTGCTTCCAAGATAATTGTATTATCAGCTTTTGATAGAGGACTTACAGTAACAAAAGGTATCAGGCAATTTGTTCAAAAAGACCTTTTATCTAACTGCAAATAAAATTGTGCCTGAATTGTATATTAATCTTGTTTATGTTATCTAAGAACTAGCTGATTATATTTTGATAAAATAATACTATAATTTTTAAAAATAAAAGAATAAATGACAGTGTAAATGGAAACCTCACCTTATGGGCTAAACTGATAAAACAATTTGCTGAGCCAGCAAATCTGAGAATATTATTTATTACTGTTTACATATAAATCCCAAAAATATAGTTATCTATATTTGGACATCTAAATACTTGTATACAGACACGGAAATACAGATTTTGCTGGACTAAGACTCATTTTTTTAAAAAATTGACGTTACTTTTATGAGCTTATCTGGATTTTATAGATATAGTGGGATTTAAAACAACTCAAGTCTGCAACTTTAAGATGTTAATTTTAAGATTTCATATATATTTTTTCTAGTTAGTACTGATATATGGCACTATTTAGAGTAACTGGCAACAATTAAGAACTAGAGAGAAATATAACTCACAAAGAAGAAACATTGCATTTATATTCATAGGATTTTATAAAAGACAAACTTTGCTAACAAAAAATTTCATTGATAATCAGTGAACATTTTATAACATAAACAAAGTTCATCCCAAACAACCCTACATGGAATATTTCTGTCACACTGTCACTCATGGGCCCAGTCATCTACAGTGGTGGCATGTAAGTAATAAGTTTTGAGGGTCCCATAGTAATGCTAATTTAAATAACAATACAACAATTTTATTAGAGATTTTCTCGGTCAAATTCTATATATGAAAAAAACTGACTTGCTACATCACAAACCCCTTTATTTTAACACAGGGTCTCAATAAGTTGCCCAAGCTGGGCTCAAACTTGTTTGCATCACCACACCTAGATAAGCCCCATTCTCAAGCTCCATATTTTATAGGATTTCTCAGGCCTCTCCAAAAGAAACATGGCCGAGGTACAAAAAAATTTTGCTATCTCCATTTAAAATGAGTCCTCTGGATATCTTCTTACTCTCAAATGAGATATATAGTATTTGAATACTGAGAATGTCTCTTACTTAAATTTCTATTGAATTAATAACATGCTGTTTGAAATCATACAATTCCAATTGTATGGCGTTACTTCGGTTCCTAAGGCCACTCCATTCTTTATGTAGATGGTAGCTTTTAAACACATTGTCCTTTTTAAACAGCACATATTTTTACCAAGAATCAATTGCACAAATAAGCAGTAGAAAGCCATATGTTTAAGTCAGCATTTTTTGCATTACACCTAGTATCTTGAACACTAAAGTCAGTTTGCAACACTAAAACTATTTTTGTGTGACATGGTACAGTGAAAAGTGGACTGGAACAGAAATTAGAAAATCTATGGGAATATTTCTGGCTGTCATTGATTAGCCATGTGACATGAGGACAAGTCATTTAACCTCTCTGAGCTTTAGCTTTTTTTTTTCAAAATAGAGATAATCAACGTTTCCCTATAATTGTCAGAGAAAGTTTGGAAAGATTCATAGATGTAGTGTATGGTAAAGATATTATTTTCTACTCTCTGCCCCTTTGCCTCCGGAACATGTTCATCCACCCTTTTCCTTTACACTCTTTTCTTTAGAGATGAAAAAGGAAACCTTCCTTGTGAAGACCTCAGAGGACATATGGTGGGCAAGCCAGTCCACAAGGGATCTGAATCACCCAATTCATTTCTGGATCAGGAATATCGAAAGAGGTTTAACATTGTTGAGGAAGATACTGTCCTATACTGCTATGAATATGAAAAGGGAAGAGCGAGTGGCCAAGGGAGGCGAGAAAGCACGCCAACATACGGTGAGAGCTCTCTTACGTTTACGTGTAAAGGTGTCTGCCGTGGAGATACCAGTGTTCTGTGATAAGCTTTTGAGTTGTAAAAGTCATTTGATTGGTTTCGAATCTTTATCATTAATCCGTGTCCATAATGTGCTTCTAAATGGACTATCAATAATATGACACATAATATTAAAAATTATTTCAGATTTTTCAAAGATGAGCAAGAACATTAGGTAACATTTTAGCTCACAATAGTTTATAACAATCTTTTTAGCATCACATATATTTCTTCTACGTTAGGTATGTCCAAATGAAGTAATTCAAGGGTCTTTTTTAAATGAGCACTTACTGTTAGCATGAATTATTTGAAGTAAAATTATCTCCTTAGTCCTCAGAGACTAAAAATATCTTTAGATAGGCATTTAGCATCTAACTGAAAATCTGTTTTTGTACTTTTTTAAGAAGCTGCAAAGTTAATCTGGAATTCAAGCAGAAGTGAATCTTAAATGAAATGCACATACTGTAGTTAAGGCGGTGCTAGCCCCATAGTTACCAAGTACTTAGCATTTCTTTCTATCTTTGACTTTGTTTTTCCATTTATGACAAGGAAAGGAACCCAGTTACAAAGGCATAAAATTTATATAGTGTACCTGCAAGACTTGCAAATAAAATTGCCTAAAATTAAAAGTGGTGAAACCCTTACTCCTATTGTAATAATGAATGGATACAATTGGAAGTCTGTTCTTCCCTTTCCAGTTTTCAAATTAGTCATGTATAGTGTGGAGTTAATAGTTTGGGGGAAAAATAGGATCCTTGCTGATTAGTTCAGGTTTCATCAGTGGGAGCTGAACAGAGTGAAAATTGTTGTGACCATTCTTTCTCCCTTTCCCCTCAGCTGTTCACAACCATTTTTATTTTTATTCATTCCACATGCACATTTTGACCATCTGTTATAAGAGAAACATTAAAGTATATCAACTCTCCTTTCTATACCCCAGAATTTTCTGGTTATTGTCTACTGAAGTATATAAAGGAAAATTTATAGTCATCAAATTGAAGTCATTGACTTCAGTTTAAAGGGCCTAGTACCATCATGTTCCACAACTTGTATCTACCCCAATAAAAGAGAATGCTATTTAAATTTTTAAAAACTTTGATAGCCAATAGATACTTGATACATTTTTATAACAATTGGGAGAAAAGAAATATGTACATGCTTAAAAGAGGGAGAAAAAAGTAAGCAAAGTTCTCTTTTAAAACTTTTGAACCTGAAATAAATATGTTAATACATCTCTAGTGTCATTTATTCTAAGACTCCAGTGGAGGTGCCTAAGTGGGAATTCCTAGGTATAACCTGAAGTTTGTTTCAAGTAACTAAGTGTATGACATTTAATTTTTGAAACTCAGGTCTCAAGTAACAAAACATAGCTGTCAGTTTCAGGAGTTTAGATAATTTTCCGAAAGATTAATTCATTTAACAACTGATTCAACTACTATTTATTGTATACATAAAGACATCTAGGCACTGAGAACATAAAGGTATATCAAACACAAATCCTACCTATACAGCAGGCATAATTCAGAGGGAAGAAACATTTTCATACATCTGCATTGCAGTCATGACTTCGATTGAGTAGGAAGATACGCACAAAAGACTAGCAGCTCAGAAAATTAAACCCCATAGTTTGGCTAGGAAGTCAAATAAGTGAATATGATAATTATGTTAGCTTTTAAATGATGAATTGTCCTCATCCAGAATGTATAAGTGCTAGTAAATCCCCATCAAATATCTGCCACCTTCTCAAAGGTCTGAAATCTGATGGCCTGTGTAAATCTCTCAGCCCAGGCCCTAAAGGCCCCAATACGAATTACTTCAAACTTTCATATCAATAAAAAATGACAACTTCTTCATTTAACTTATAAATTGCTCCCTTATATAGATATCCACTTATTTATAACAGTAGTCTCTTGATTTGAAAGTAATAGTCATAAAAGTTCACAGTTGTCCTGAAATATATTACAAAAATTCTGAAGCACTGAAAATTTCAAATTTGATATTTCTACAAATGACAGTAATTTAACTTTTTAGCCTTGTGATATCTTAAAATGTAGTGAATAAGTCCTTATTTTTAGAGCATACAATTTAGTTCTTAGTAACAAATATTGATATGTTGAGTTATGCAAATGTAGTCACTACTACCCTTCTGCTAACTTCCAAATTACTTATTTACTCAAAGAATGTTTGGAATTACGCATCTAGGTAGGACTTTTAAGAAGCAAAATGAGCTGGCATGGTGGCACATGCCTGTAATTCTAGCATTCAGGAGGAAGAGGCAGGAGGGTCTTTGTAAGTTCAAGGCCAGCCTGGACTACAAAGTGAATTCAAGACCAGCCTGAACTCCATAGCAAAACCCTGTCTCAAAAAGAGAGAACGCACACACATACACACACACACACACAAGCAGAAAGTGACAAGAGTTTATACTACAAGTATATGCTTTAGATTGAATATCTCTTAGTACCTTCATATTTTTGAGACAATCAGAGCTAGGATGTTGTGATTTATATTATTTTATATGCCCTGGCAATATAATGACCACGTATTTACATACTCATGACCCTGACAGGAGTAAGGGAAAAATGATAAACTGAGGTCTGACCTCAGTGTGTTATGTAACAAGCAATGTGTCACATCCTTTTTAAATCAGACAACATAAAACTTGTTCTACTTTCCTAAAAATATAGACAAAAAGAATTCCTATGTACACAGACCCCATAGGGGAAATAACCCACATTAGTGCTTAGGAGCCTTGGCTGGAGCATGCGTCGTAACCCTGCATTACCCTGAGGATGTCGCCCTCCGCCTCAGTCATGTCAGTGTTTTGAAAATCATGGCAGGGCCCAGTATATTGGGTATTTATTTCCACTTTTGTCATTATTACATAAAAGCTTCAACGTGAAAATAGAAGGTGGAAAAATTGCAGTAAATGACTTCAAATATTTTGTCTCATCTACTCAGGCCTCTAAGGCAAAGAGAGCTGCTGCTGGAAAACCATAGCTAACCTAAGAAGAATCAATTTATAAGTAAATTGAATATAGAAGCAGATAATAGTAAATCAAAGTCAGAGACCTTATATGACCCAGGAATGATTGGCTTTTTTAATTGAAAGAATTAAAAATATACCTAGAATAATTGGCACTTGGCATATTCCCTCTGAAGAAGTAGTATAAGGTTATGAGTGTCTGGGATTACCTACCCTGGCCTACAGCTAAATACTAATCATAGCATCCTCTGGAAGGAGTCGATACATTTATCCCTAGTTCCAATCAGAACGCAATTTCCCCTGTGGAGAAAATATAATGTTAGTCTGGTTGTCAATCTATTTATGAGGTCTTAAAGATACATAAATGAATGTGATTCTGGAAAACTAATTAAAATATGTCACATACATGTACCAATTCCCTACAGTAATTTAATAACTCTCATCTAGGGTCTGTTGCCCACCCAGAAGACATTTTTGATGTTGCAATCATGGTGGAGTCATGATGTAATCATTATGTACAGCAAATATGTACTAGTAAAAGTAAAAAAAATAAAATAGAGCATATCAGCTTTGCAATCACAATATGGCTTAAGTAATAAAGCAATTTCCTAAGTATGTTCTTCAAATAACTAATTCTGAAAGAGAATATTAAAGTTCTATGGTTAAATAAGATGAAGAAGCCCTGTGTATTTTATTTCCCTATTGGAGATTAGTAAATATACACTAACCTACTAACAGTTTTTAAATTCTAGATGAATTTGGGCTAATTTACTATTTTCCAAATGTATTTGTACATTGAAGCTTTTTCCTCTGTTATATAATGCTCACTAACTTTCTAATGAACTAACTTTTGATAGAATATATTTTGGGAAATAGACTTTGGCAGTCCTCTTAAAGGCCCAAATACCAATGATAAAAATTTCTTTGCAGTGTAAGTTCAAAACAGCTGACTTACAGATAAGCATTTGGAAGAACCTCTCTACACTTGGCTTGTTGACTGTTACCTTCATTCTTAATTTTCATCTTGCAGAAAAGCCAGATGCAAACACTTTTCTAGAATTGAACTTATTTGTCATAGAAATTTAAAAAACAATAAAAACTAACTAAAAAGATAAGTGTTTGGTGTTCTGTACTCCAGGATACTTACGAAATTACCTCTATTTTCTGCAAAAAATTGCCAAAAATCATGGAAGAAACTAGATCCCACAGCATAGAAAACATGGTGTTCTATTCAATGTTGTTCAAGAAGAGATCACTAAAATATTATACCTTGACTACTTAAATGACTAGAAACATTAGAGCAAAAATGTATATATGACAACCTGGCATTGTTTTGTGATTAACATCGTGTTTAACCAATGTACTTCACATTGTTTCTAAGACATGAGTTCCAAACACAAAACTGCATTCACAGTTCATGCTCTAATTATCCATTAGTCTTTCACATGACTATACAAATATTTTGAAAGAGTTGCAAACTGGATAGGAGGACACTTAAAAAGTACAGTAATTGTAAAAGTCATTAACTTATTTTTAAGAAAAATTAATTGCATTTTTTTCACTCACGTTCTTGAACGATCACGAGCAATGAGATATAGTGAAAAGAGCATATGGATTGGAACTTGAAAGTGTATACTCGTATACTGCTTCTAACATATCTATGAAATCCAAAGATACTACATTAATTTTGGTGTATCTTAAGGTTTTTACCTCTACTTTCTTACTAACATCATGAATGCAATTCCAATATGTGATAGGAATTATGTAAAATTACTACAAAATGTCATTTATTTTCAAATGAAGCTTCAGTTGACGATTTTAATAGTCTTCATAAGAAAGGGTGACTGTCTTCTATATGTTGATAGGCTGTTCAAAGCCCTGATTTACTAAGGTTTTTGAAAAGTGGATTACTTTACTTTGCAGTTCACATAAAAATTGCATACTTTCAACCAATTATTTGCATATCTGTGTCATCTTCCTTATCCATATCCCTATTAACGGTGGGTGCACCAAGAGGCCAAGGTACTTTTGTACTCTTTATTTTATAACCTTTAGCACCTTCTGAGGAAAACCCAGAACTCTTTTGTCACTTAGTCTTTAAGGCAACTGAACCCTTCCTCATTGCTCACACACACCGCTAATGCAGAGGAATGGTCTGGGCAGCACGGCATTTCCAGTAGGAAAAGACTCCAAATTCCAATGTGTGTAGCTTGTTGCTTCTCTTGGTAGAGTATTTAGAAAAGGTAATTTGGTTCCCAGTGTAATTAGCCATGGGATCCGGTGTTAAGTATGCCATACAATTTCTTGACATGATTCAGTATTTCCTTCTTCAACAATTTTCTTATTTTACCATTTCAAAGGTAGATTACATCCAGAAATCAATAAGAAAATACAAAATGTGATTTATTCTTGGAAATGAGATTTTAATTGGTCTTGATTTACACAATGAACCAAAATATTTAAAGCTAATAACCAAAGTTTGCATTTGATTTATATTACTTATAAGTGCCATTAAAGCCAGTGCTTAATCAATACATTGAAAACTTTACAAGTCAATTTTTCAAGGTCTTTTATCCCAAAGAGAAATTTTTAAATGTGGTACTGAAGATCAAAGTTCCCATGATTACTTATTTTATTGGATCCAGGTATACATATTACTATTATCCTTAAAAATTACTGACTTTACATTTAATTTAGTTATACTTCCTCTTCAAATGTATGATTCTCTAAGAAATAAACTCAAGGTGTTTTCATAAAAATACAGTAATCCATGTGAAAGTAATTTTTTGGCCTGGTATACGGAGTTTGCTGCGTATATGTGGCAAGCTGGTAGCTTAACTATTCCTTACTATACTCACATTCATCAAAACACTGGAGATCGTATTCAGAACAAATACATACTTTTTCTCATACTCTAGAGAAATCTTTTTGTGAACCTTAAAAGGTATCAGATTTACAGAGAATTGGAGCAGCTATGAGATGGTTTCTTCTCAGGTACTATTTATTACTCTGAAAGTTATTGTTTTTAGCATTTTTTGAGAGAGTAGAAAGGTACAACTGAAAAAGGCAGAAATTCAGTGGTGTTTCAATTGACATCATGGGTAGGTTAATGTGAGAATGTTTCTAGGAAAGAAACCGTGAGACAGGTCTGCTAGTTCTCACTTGATTCCCAAACAGTTCTGTAAGGCCATTAGAAATGAAGATGAGCCATGTGTGGTGGTTTAAGCCTGTAATCTGAGTGCTCAGGAGGATGAGGCGGGAGAATTGCCATGAATTCAAGGCCCGTCTGAACTGCATACCCTGTCTCAAACAAGAAAACAGAAAAAAATGAAGATGAGGGGTCAGGGTTACATACCGCTCTAGAAGGAAGATGAAGGAATCTAGGAAAATAGGAAATGAGTGTGATACGTATCTTTTTTGGTCTATTATATGAGGAAAGTCTCCTGTTTCATTTCATAACCGTGCATCACTGAGCAGTTTATGTGTTTAAGGCACTGTTCTGAGTGCTGGAGATACCACACTAAACAGCAGAGGAGTATCCCCTCACTCTGGAAATTTTCATTCAGAAAGAAATGGCAGAGATCAAGGAACTATGTAATGCTTTTTTACACTATAATTGGTATGCCATTCAAATGATCTTTGAGAGAAAATAAAAACAAAGAAACCTAACCTAGACTAAGAGGTTAAGAAGCAGCTCCCTGAGAAAATGACAGTTTTTACTTAGCTCTCCAAGAAGTATGTGCGTGACTTGA
>PVLD010017519.1:0-41663 GCA_004027595.1 Dinomys branickii
TCAGCAGGAGAAGGTCAGCTGCAAAGGCTGCTCGAATGATTCCTTCTCTTTGGGAGAATGTCCCTTAAGCTTTCTGCTGAGAGTTCCGCTTAAAAGGCTGTACAGATATTGGTTAGATACTCCCTACCTAGTGACCTGGGTGAGGTGTGTAAGACTGCTCCCCCACCCTCCCAGGGTTCCCTGCAGTTATAGGGATGGACCTCCTCCCCCACTCGGTGATCTGGTCGCGAGTGCCGATATCTCACCAGTTATTGGAGTCCCTGCAGGCATGAAGGTTCCAAGGTGCCAGTCTATCCTTTGGGGCTTTCTGCGCCGCTCACCCGACATGCGCGAAACGTGGGACCGCCGGGCGTCTCCGCCGCCAACAAGCCGATCTTCGTCGGGAGTCGCCGGGGGGCTGCGCCGGCTGGGGAGGCAGGAGGGATCGAGGCGTCCGTGCTCTCAGGGCGCTTAGACCCAGCAAATCTTTCTCTCCGCTTCCGGCGGCGTTTGTGGCCCTCCACGCGGCTCGCCCGACACGCGCGAAACGTGGGATTGCCGGGCGTCTCCGCCGCCAGCAAGCCGATCTCTGTCGGGAGTCGCCGGGGGGCTGCACCGGCTCGGGAGGCGGGAGGGACCGAGGCGGCCGCGCTCTCACTGCGCTTGGACCGAGCCCAGCTTCTTCCCCGCGGGGATCGTCCCCGGCTCCCAGCGTCTGGGGCTTTCCCACGTCTCGCCCCGGCAGCCTGGTCCGCCCTACCACATCTCCCCCGGCATCTCAGAGAAACACGCCCATTTTAAACTTCCCAGCCGAGGTCCCGGCATTCACGCTCGCCAAGTCTGTCTCGAGCTGGCGGTGTCCATCAAGGAGGCTCGCTCCATTGCCGCTCACTTGGTCGCCATCTTCCCCGGATCCCTCAAGAGCAAGGATTTAATATCAGGAAAGATGAACATTTATTAACTGAATTTCAGTTAGCAATAATAATAATAATAATAATAATAAAATAATAAAAGTAAAATCCAAAACCCCTAACTTTTTTCATTATCAAAGGGTGGAATTGAAAATTGAGGTTATCAGGGCCATGATTGCCTTTTCTCATTTAGATTGCCATAATCTGATGAAGTATCTATGTGAGCCACTAAAACCAAACAAATAGAACTTTACATTGCTCAGTCACAGTGGAATAAGCCAAGATGTGCAGAAATAAAGCTGTATATATCACATTGTTTTTGATAAGTATTACCAGTCATTTCTGGTGACAGCCAAAAATCACTTGTCATTAATAAATATCTTTATCAAATTATTTAGAAACTTCTATATTATATTTTTTATAACGTATGTATTAATATAGTTGCATATTATGGATTGTGTGTGCCTAGATCTTGTACTTTGTACTAGAGTTTTATGTTCAAAACATTTTGGAGACCACTGCAATATCAATCAAAACAAGGCATTTTAGTTAGAGTCAGTATGCCTTCAATTATTTTGTTAAGTCATGTTAAAACCATAACGCATGACACATAATGAGTAAATGTGTTAAATGAAGTTCTGAACTCAAAAGCGAGAGAAAAATATTTCTTCTTTGAGTCAATGGAAATACAGTATGCCAAAGAAATAAAGATATCTAACACACACACACACACACACACACACACACACACACCCTTGTTTCAGTGGTGCAGACAAGTTTGAAGAACAAGAGAAAATTTCAGCTTACTGAATGTGTTATGGTTTGTATCTGGATGTCCCCCCAAAGTCTAATGCAGTCATGGAGCGGACTTTTAGAGTTTATAATTGATCCATGGTCCAATGCTAGGATGATGGTGTGAGTACCATACCCGCCCTGGGACAGGTAGCTTGCATACAATATGAGGGAGGGAAAGAGGCTTGCTCTTCCAGCTGTCACTCTTCCCTTTTGCTCTTGTTGCCTTTGTTGTTTTCTGCCACTATGAATGCTTGCCTGGTGCCATGTGCCTCTCTGCCTTGGAGCCGGACAAGTATGGACTGAAACCTGCACAAACTGTGAGCTAAATGAACCTTTCCTTCCTTAATTTTGGGTGTTGGGTATTTTGTCTCAGCAACAAGAGAAAAGTAACCAAGACAACTTGCCCATATGATACTTTCATTTTGTAAACCAAACCAAACCATAGCCGTGAAACTAACCAACCAACCAAATAGACATGAGAAACAAATAATTCAAATAAAGAGTCGTGGACATGAGCATTGAAGAGTCATTTTACTTTATTACTTGATATTGACACTGGCATATCACTCCCTAATTCTGAGAGTGTTGCAAGCACTAAATGAGGTACTTTTATAAGGTTAGAGAATTGTTACCTAACTTTTCTAATGTTTACTTTAGTGATATTTATTATAAATAAAAGTGATGTGGTTTTAAAATATATATTGTATAGGAATGTATATGTTGTGTGTGTGTGTGTGTATATATATATATATATTTTTTTTTTATTGTCATGGTTCATAGAACTCACATTCTGTTCTTCAGTCACCTGTTTTGTTGTCATTTCAGTTCTGTAATTAAATGACTTGAAAGCTCATCTCCAAGCCACGTGCTGCAGTTTTCACCTAGCTGAAGTTCATCTTTTAGTGATCACCAAAACTATATTCCTTGTTGTCTTTCATATTATAAAAAATTTATCTTGGCTTTTGTACATAAATAAAATTATGTAATGGATCAAGTGCTGGCATTTTGGAGTCATCTTCATTTTCATTTTTCTTTGGTACTGTGAATTGAACTCAGGACCTCACGCTTGCCAGGCAGGTGCTGTGCTGTTGAGCTAAAGCCCTGGCCCTTCATTTGCATTTTTCGTGTCTTTCCTCCTTTTTCTCTGTTTCTCTTTCCCTTTCCTTTTTTTATTCTCCCTCTTTCCCTCTACCTACACTCTCTCCCTCCTTCCTCCCTCCCTCCCTCCTTTCCTTCCTTCCTTCATTTCTTTCCTCCCTCCCTGATTTCTTTTCTTCCTTACTTCTTCTGGTACTGGGGATAAAACCCAAGGCCTCCGTACTCTTTTCTTGAACACCTTTTCCTCCCTACCCACTAAGAATGGCAGAAGTACAAGAGATCTAAGAACTGAATAGTACTGTTTGTATTGTAGAATTAATGTCAGATAATAAGCCATTTCTAGCACTCAGGTTAAAATAAGAAACTGCTTTTCTCTTTAATACTAATAGAACTTATTGGAAACTTCATAGTGGTGCCTTTTTAAAAAATGTGTAAAAGTCTTCAGCAGCTCTGATGGGTACAGTTAAAACTCTTTCACCTGCTCTCCAACATCTGCCCCTTTTCCCACATCTGGTCCCTTTTCCGACTCATCTTTCATTAGCCCTAAATTCCTGTGTTTCTCTGGGCAGAATATTAGTTCCTTTGATTATATGATGTGCATTTATATTCCATTCTGGTTCTCTTGCATGGCAGTGACTTTCCTTATGCCATAGTTATCCAAATTTGAACTGTCTTTTAAGACTCTGCTCAGTAAAATCTTTTTTCCCCTTTTTAAACAGTCTTGTCTTCTTTCTGTACATTTTGAAGGTATTTATTATTGTAGATTGCTCCAATTAACTTGATTATCAGAAGTGCAGTTTTTCTGATTATATCCATAAAATACTATAAGCTCTTTGAATATATGAATTTATCTCCACAGTCCCTGGCGTGTTGCCTTATACATTGTAGTTAATAAATAATTATAGGTCCATTGTCACTTACTCCAAATACTCAGTGACAGTAAATTTTCATTTATAGTTTTCTTGGTTTAATTTATTTCTTATAAACTAGGAAAGAGTACTTTGAAATGCAGTCAGGAGCTTTATAGACACATGTGGCTTCATTTTCTCTTTTTCTATATGTGATTTTCATGAATTAATATTTGATGGCCTCTCTCTGCTTTATTTTAGGGGATTTTCAGTTCTTGGTTTAGCCTCAGCTATCAGCAGGGAGCTGGCTTAATGTTCTTCTTTGGCTTTGCTTGCCACGAACACCCTGTGTTTCTGGCTGGCATTTTTCTCTGGATGGGTATGTTTGCTTCTCCATGCCTAGGGCCCTTCTCCATCTTATTATAAGCACTGATGTTTGTACATTCCTACCACCTGTCAATTGGCAAAAATCTCTGGAAAGCTTCTCTTGCTTTGCAGCTATAAAGTGAAATGTGGGTGTGTAGAAGGCCCATGACCTGACCCAATGCCCAGGATTCTGAGTACATGGGCAGATTGCCACAGACTGACACAGTGGAAATGCTGAGGCACTGAAGTGCTCTTCAATCCCATATACAGACATTTAAAATTACATCTTGATTTTTTTGGTGTAAGAATCCACTTTATGTTACATGGAGTAAGACCAAAGAATATAGACCATCTAACTCTCCTTAGGGTATAAAATTTGGTTGCAAAGGGCCAGGGATATAGCTAAGCGGCACAAGCACCTGCCTGGCAAGCAGCAGATCCTGAGTGTGATTCCTGGTACAAATAAATGAATAAATAGTTGGAAATAAATATCATGACTTGTTGAATAGTATCAATATCAGAATGTTAGTGGGGGTTAGTGGTTTAGGAATGAAATTTTAGGAGTGAATTGTATTCTCTTGGTAGAAGAAATACACATCCCTCGTGTCATGGTCATCATAGACAAGGGTTGTTGTGCGCTAGGGTACAGTGAACTACCAGGTACCTCCACTGCGTTAAAGGGAAATGACTTAAGATACCATTTTTTTTTTTCAAACCATTTATATCTGTTTTGAAATGTTATTCCTATGTTCTTTAGCTTCCCATAATTCCTTTCTGCAAGCAGCCAATGTGTTACCTATCATTTTCTCAAGCAAATTTTAATAAGATAAAATTTCTCAGCTATTATCTTGAGCATCAGAATGAGGCTAAGTATTATCAAGTGACTTCAGTAGGACCACCGTTAGAGTACCTCGTTTGGTGAATATGATTTTTGATTTGTAAGCGTCTGTGTACATTTGCCTGTAATGTATAGGAAAATTTTAAAAGACTTGAAATCATATCTCATTCTTCGCAGCCACATGTAGATTGCAGTCATGAGCCATACCTGCTATGTGAATGTCAAGACCAAAGAAATAGACTTCTTGAGTTTCTACTTCTCATTTCATGAATTTTTGTTTCTGTACTGCTAATACTTTATTTTTTATTTATGTATTTATTTTTGTTTCGAGGTTTTGTGGTCAGAGATTCCCTTTTCTGATTATCTTCTTGGATCTGCTTGCTGAATGAGAAGTATAGATATCTGTAGCTTTTCAAGTTGACCTCGAAATTTTCTCTCTAAGGGACTTTCTAGAGACTGTCACATGAAATATATTGAACAAAACTGCTTGTAAACTCCAGCTTTAAAAAGATAAATATTTGAAGTGCTGACCACCCCTTCTGGTCATTACACATTGTATATTCTGTATATACATGTACTTAAATATCACAGTGTGCCTCATAAATGTGCACAATTGTTATGTATCAATTAAAAATTTAAAAATGTAAATCCAGCTATATAATTATCCACTGGTCATTTGAATAAAATGGAAGTTTTTCACAAGGTTGTTGGTGGATTGTGTCCCACAAACAAAAACTTTTTCCTTGTACTTGACAAATAGTCATTTCATCAGTATGAACTTTAGAACTGGTGATGTAGGAATGAAAGCTTAGAAGCTGGACCAGGACACAAACAGAGAAGAGTGATGACTTTCATCACCTGGTGAACGTATTAGTTTCAAGGAGAACATACTAGTTTGGTTTCTTCAGTTAAGCTAACGGTTCATGTAATCAAGGATGTTATTAGACAGGAAGGAATACTGAATCTCGTTTGCATTTAGGATGCCCAGATTTGTTTTTGTTTTTATCAGTACGTGTTTGCAGTACATAATGATCACATTCATTGTGGGGAGTTGATACATGTACATAGCACATCTTTAATTCTTTTCGTGTCCCTTGCCCTGCCTCTCCTTCCCTGCCCCTGTCATCTCTCGGTTCCCTTCCCATCTGAGAAGGCTCCACCTTCCCGATTGCAACTATCATCTTTTATTTTGCTTTTTAATTTATTTATACTTTGGATTTCTCATCTAAGAGAAGCCGTGCAATATTTAAGCTTGGGTTTCTGATTTACTTCACTTTACATTATGGTCTCAAGGAGGATGCCCAGATTTTGTAGTCTTTTCTTATGTTAAACTCACCCAGATGCACATTCTGCTCATTTTTCAAAGAGCAGTCAGTGATTATAGTACTTATTTTGAAAGCAGGCCCAACCCTATACCCTACCTACTTGAGTTCCAAGGTAAATGAAAGGTAAAGAAGGTAAAGGAAGTTGGAAAAGGTAGAGGAAATAGTCTTTAACTTCGGCTTCAACCTCCAATCTGACATAAATATCTTTCTTCTTTATGATTTTTTGAGACAGAGTCTCACTACATAGTCTAGCCTGGCTTGAATTCACCAAGTAGCCTAGGCTGGCTTTGAACTCATGGCCATCCTGCCTTAGCCTCTCAAGTGCTGGCATTACAGGTGTACGTCACTGCGCTGCGCTGTTTCTTTGTTTCTACTTCATTGTTTGTATACGTGCTGCCGAAGTGGGCACCACAGAGTTATTTGTAAACCTTATTTATTTCCAGTATTAGAACGTGGGCTTAGCAGGAGTGGCACGCAGACTGTTCATCATCGCGCTCCCCACAGCTCCTAGTGCAGTTTGTGCTACGTTCGGCTGCCTTGTGAATAAAATGAATAGCTTATGTTGAGAACAGGCATTTTATTATGTCGGTGGTGGTTTTGTTACTTTACTCCCCGAGTGTCACTGGTGCCATGCAAAGGTCATGGGTGGAGTCCAGTTAAGCCCCTGGCTGCGAATCAGGAGACTGGAGTCCTCATCGCAGCCTTACCACTGAGCTGCCTTTCCAGCACTCAGCAGAGCTCTCTGATGCACAGTCCTGGCCCCTGAAATGCGGCTGCCGGGCTGTGTAATCGGGCAGGCTCCGTCTAGCTCTGCAGTTTGCTGGTGGGGCTATTTATCATGGAGAGTGCCATGGCAGACTCCCTTATTTTTTTCTGTGTACCACAGATATTATTCAGAAGCCACCATAGCATGAATACAGATGTGGTCTGTCATTGTGACAAAAACTGTTCTCAAGAGGAAATGACGGGCTTTGACAGCCATCCAGCTCCAGGTTTTAGTTTCTGAGATGTCACTAGAACAAGTGTTATGGTCACTGTACCCAATTCCTCATCTACATATGTGGTTGTATGTGCTATTCTCGCTGTGCGTTTCTTTTAATTCAGCTGTCACAAAGAAAACTGCTGCCACGATTTCTTGCTATGACCGAATGTTGCTGACCCTTTCGGTCATCCTTGATGTTATTAATAGCTGCACATCATCAATGTATTCATGCCATTTTCCTTCATAGGAAAAGGAATCATTTTCTTGTGTTTTTCCTTTGTACTAGACAGCAAATTTCTGGGTAGAAATTATAATAATATTGCGTGTTATATTTATAAAATAGGAGAAATTTGTATATATTCAAAAGAACTTCATATATTTTGAGATATTTAAGCCAATATCCTTTTGGAATGTCATGCAGAAACAGGCTCAGAATTAAGAACAACATTAAAGTATTTATCCTCCTCATAGATTGAGTAAAATCAAGACCAGTGTTTCCAGTGCTTCAATTTTATCAGTGATGCACCAGCTTACAAGTTGGCTACCTGAAGTCTAGGCACCCTGTCTACTTACCACCTACCCACCCCTGCTCCTCCTTCAGGCTGCTTCGGAGAGAGACAGCCTTGTCATGTCAAGAGTCTCCAGGGACACGTGGCATTAGCATCATCAGGGAGCTTATTGGCAAAGCCTAATCTCAGCCCTACTCTAAAGGTACTGAGTCAGATACATTTACTTTAATACAATCCCTGAGTGATTCATGTGCACTTTGAAGTTTGAAAAATCACTCATCTACCCTCCTACTTAAATGTACAATAATGAGAGTAAATTGTTACATTTTAATGTTCCTGCCTGCCTACCATAGAACGTCTAGATTCCTTAGCCTGGCGTACAAGGCCCTGTAGACAGACACTGGTGTGCCTTTTTCATCTGTCCCTGGGCATCTCCCACATCAAGCATTCAAACATTCTCCCCGCATCCTGGGCTGCTTGCCATGTACTGCTCTTGTTCCCTCGCTCCTCTTGTGGTCTCGCTCATGCTGGGTCCCACGTTCTCTCTGCCCTCCCGTCCTCCTCCCCCTCCCCAGTCTACATGGTACCCACTCCTTCCCTGGACGCTTTTTTCTTGGTAGCCTTCTCTTACTGCTCCAGAGCACAAAATATCTTTCCCATGCCTTACCACTGCTGTAGCACTTTCCAAATTGACAGTGATGACAGCACTGTTGGTGTACAGGAATGCCACTGACTTCCATGTGCTGTTGTTGTGTCCTCCTACCTTGCTGAATTTGTTAATTAGTTCTAGGAGGCTGCTGGCGGACATTGTTTTTTGAGGGGAGTGCCTTATATGTTAAAGGAGCATGTCATCAGCACATAAGATGAATTTGTCTTCTTCCTTTCGTATACTGGAAGGTAGAATGAGTAAAGCTCTTGAAGACATAGACGTAGGTAAGGGCTCTCTGAACAGAACTCCAGTCCCACAAGATATAGTACCAAGAGTCAACAAATGGGATTATACCAAACTGAAAAGCTTCTTTACAGCAAAGGAAATAGCCAATAGAGTAAAGGGATAACCTACACGAGGGAAAAGAATTTTTGCTAGCTACCGTTTGGACAGAGAACTGGTATCTAGAGTTTACAAAGAACTCAAAAAAAATCAGACTCCCCCCCAAATAAAAGACTCCATAAGAATAGATAATTAAAATGAATTGATAGTTCTTAGAAGAAGCACAGATGGCCAGTACATACACGAAAAAATGTTGGGTATCTCTGGCCATTAGAGATATGCATGTCAAAATAACCCTGAGATTCCATCTTATTCCAGAAAGAATAAGAAATCAAGAAATCAAATAAGAACACATAAGAGGGGACGGGGGCGGGGAGGAACCTTTCTGCATTGTTGGTGGAAATGCAAACTAGTACAGCCACCATGGAAATCACTATGGAGAATCCTCAAGAAACTAAAACTAGTTCTATTTGACTCAGCTATTCCACTTCTAGGTATCTTCCATCATATTATAGTGATACACACTTACCCACGTTTATAGCAGCAAGAGTCATAATAGCTAAATCTTGGAAGCAGCCTTTATGTCAGTCAACAGGCGAATGGATAAAGCAAACGTGGCATTTGAACACAATGGAGTACTATGGTGCCATAAGGATACATGTGAGGCATTTGTTGGCAGCTGGATGCAACTGGAGACCATGATTTTAAGTGAAATAAATCAGACACACAAGGTTAAGTATCACATGGTTTCTATGAGAAGAAACCCAAAGTATAAGTAAATTAAACAAAAATAAAGGTCACATAATAGGAAACAGGCAGATAGATCTTTTGACAATGGGAAGGGAACCAAGAATGGAGGAGGGAGGAGTAGGGGAGGGGACATAAGGAAATTAAAAGCTGTTAAGCACAGGAACCAACTCCCCAAGGAGAACGTAATCATTGAGTACTGCAGACATACGCTAATAACATTTTTAAAAATGACAGTAACACTACCACCACTGGCAATTACCATTTGTGCAGTATTTATTATGGACCAGGCACTATGCAAATGAACTCTTAACAGGAGTCTGATGGGTTAGGCTTTATCTCTTCCCATTTTACAGATGAGGAAAAAGCTTGCACAGGTCAAAGGCTGTAAGGCCAACAGATGGTTAATGATGGAACCGAGATGCAGACCCAGGCAGCCTGACTTTTGGCTTCTTCTCTGAACCACTCTCATATTCCTTTCTTACTTCTTTTGCAGTATGAATGTCCCGAGGGTAGGAATCATGCCTTTACAACCCTGCAATGCCTAGCATAAACATGGGGAAGCAAGGCACATTCCCCTTTCCCCAAAAGTGTTCTTGATAAACTGGTTGCATAATTATGTGGCTTTTCTCTCTTGATATGCACTGACTTGGTTTGAGTTGTTATCCTTGAGATTTCATTTGATTATCTGCAATATAAACAAAAGGAACCGCTTATGAAAATATACAGAAGGAAGCTGATGCAGCATTTTACCACATGAAATTGTAGCAGGCACCAGTTCCTGGGCTTTGATATAAATGCATGTGCTATGCGTCTTGCCTAGGAAATTATATCACAGTTCTAAAATATTTGCCCAATAAGTCATAAAAGCAAAAACTTTTAAAATTGATTAATGAAGTTTTATTATACTTTTATCTGGGGTACAGTTGCTAAAATAAATTCTTTTTTTTCTTTTTAGAGCAGGATTATACTTCAATTCACTTGGAAGCCTTTTTGAATCAGTGACTGTGATTTCAGCATTGTGTTTTCTAAATTCCACCTTGCCCACATTCTCTGCTCTTTTTCTCTTCTTGCTTACACCTTGCAGCTAGAGAAAATCAAGGCAAAGTAATAATGAAATCCTGTATAGATATCGTGTAATGCCTCTGAGTTCTGCTTTTCCCATTGTCCTGCCTGTCCCAGCCCCCAACCTAGTGATGGCTCATTGGTCAACTCAGGCTTACCTAGGAGATGAAGGCAGATACTAGTACTAATAACCTTTGCTTGTGACTTAGAGTTTTATACTTTCAGAACTAGTTGTTAATGGCTGGGCATGCACATTGGATTTTCCTGTTGTTCCTCCTCACCTTTCTTTCTTCTTGTGCCATGTGCGCTGCATCTTTCACTTCTGTTCCCTGCATCTGTCAACATGCCCCAGGAATGTTGACACCTCTTTGCCCTTTCCTATCTTATCTTCACTTAGACCTTACACCTCTGTCTAAGCCCTCCCATCCCCATTGTGACTTCTGCTGCAAGGCCATAGCTGTTAAGTAGGTTCTAGTACTTGGACCTGCTCTTTGCCCATCTGAGATGTCAGCTTACTTACCACTTGTCTTCTTCCTGCAGTGCATCTACCTCTCCCTTAAAGCATACACCACTCATTCTACAGTCACTTAATTTGTGTGTGGGTGTGTGTCTTCCATCCAGTATGGAGTCTGAGAGAGGTCAGAACTCTGCTGGATTAATTACTTACCCATCACCGGGACAAAATAACCTACACCCACAACTTACAGGGGAAGAAGGGGCTTAGTGTGGCTCACAGTCTCAGTGGGTTCATTCCATGGTAAGGCAGAAGCAATGGCAGAACAGCATGGTGGAGGGAAGCTCTTCACTGCATGGCAGCCAGAAAACAGAAAGAAGGGAGGAGATAAGGGTGATAATGTGCTCTTTCAAGTCACACCCCTAGTGACCCTGCCCTTCTGACCAGGACCCAGCCCTGAAAGTGATATTGTTAGGGGACATTTTGAATTTAGACCGTAACATCTGCTATCCACCTTCCTCTGTCCTCTTTCTTAGATGCCCCTCTGTCTGCCTGGAATGCAGCTTAAGGTCACATTCATATTTCAAATGGAGCGCATGGTCACTAAGTCTCCAAAATGTTTGGACTACTCAAACTTGTCTTCTGTATTCAGTTCCTGTTCTGAGCCCGTGTAATTCCAGAGTGCTTTCTTTTTCAGGCTGAGGTCTAGTATCCCTGTAACTCAGGGAATGCACTACCTTTACTACTTTCCTGGAGCATGCCAGTTCAGCTGTCTTCAGTTCCCTGTCACAGAGCTGACAAATGTTGACATGTGTGCCATCATAACCCCTTGTATTCCTGTCACCTAGTCTCTTCTGCTATACCTCAGACTTAGCCTAACGCCCAAAGCCAAATAATTAAAGTTGTCTCTATTTCCTATCTGTGTAAGGGTTTGTTCTCTTTGATGATTGCAAATCTTTCCACTCAGCATACTTTGAGGTCATCTTGCCTCTGCTTCAGGGACAGAGGATTATGGCCTCTGCCTGGGCTCTCCTTACTGCCTTCTTTTCATATGCACAGTTTTTTATAGTCCTTCAATTTTATTTCTAAGGGGAAAGGGTCTCTCCATCTTTTTAGTCTTCTTCCGCACTTCCTCATCCTCCTGTCCTTGTTTATCTTCCTCCTGCCCCTTCCTCCTTTTCCTTCCTGCATAATTCTTTTTCTTTGATCTAAGATATTTGTTCATATTCTTTAGCCTTTTCTCACCTTTATAACTTCCAACCTGGCCTACAGACATACCCTGCCCCCAGAGCTGCCTTCCTGAGCTACACCCCTCCAGTTATCCTTGGTCATTTTTCTCAGGGTTTACTGTTGTCAGCTTTTCAAAACACTCAGCAGTTGTCCTGCGAATGCTGTACTTGAGTCTCATTCTTTTCTAGCCTTTCTTACAGTGCATACTTCCATGGCCAATGAGGTTCCTATTCATTGTACAGGTACCTTACAGAGTCCTTCTGGTGACCTTCCCATGAACTAGTGGTGTTCCTGCTCATCTCAGATAACCCCAAGGATCCTTTTTTGCTAAGGCAAAGTGGAGTTTATTATCAATTGTTTTATGTTTTAGTTCAAAGGAAAAAAAACAGTAATCAAACTGATAAATAATCCAAAAATTTTATTTGATAGTAATTATGTTACTGGTCTTTGTTAATGGTTGAGTGTTTTGATGAGACCTCAAAAAACTATCCTTTGATTTGGGAATACCACTGCCCAATAATGCAGTGAAGTAGACTGATCTTACCATTAAAATGTCTGCACTCCCACATCCGTGATAACATTATGCAACGTGGCTTAGGCATGAACAGTCTGAGTATAGCCCACCAACAGACAAATGGATACAGAAATAATGTATATGTGTAGTGTGTGGGTATTCTTCAGCCTTTAAAAAAGGAAATCAAAGGGAAATAAGCTAGACTCAGAAAGATAAATATGCATAATATTATTTACATGTGGGATCTATAAGAGTCAACCTTTGAGAAACAGAAGGTAGAATGGTCGTTGCTAGAGGCTTGGGATTAAAGGGAAGTCTTGTTAAAAAATGTGTCCTTGACTGAGCTTCCAATTGCAGATTTAGACTTGGAGGCTTTAAAAAATATGAAATTGACTACACATGTGTTTAGAGATTTACACTGCTGTTATCACAAAATTACTATAGTACTTTTTAACTGTCAAGAAGTGTTTAATGGAACCCTGCTATCAGAGTCAAATTCAGTTATTTGGATGGAACTTTCTTTTTCTTTCTCTCTTGTCCATTGTCTAGTTGAGAAGTCTGCAATAGTTGTTGCCATTCATTGTGCAGATTATAAATTTGTCATGACAACAAGTGGCTAGATGTGCTTTTCATAGGTAATATGTATCCACAGATAGGTTGTTCTGGGGAAAGGAATTGGACTTAGTTCTTCAGGGATTCTTATTTCACAGACTGATTCATTGTGCAGACATCACATTTGTATCCTTAGAGCTCATCTGTGCCCTCTATACTGGTACCTATTGCTAGGCATGGTAAAGTAATTAAACAGTGTATGTTCATGTGTCAGATGACAATATTTATCTTTGAAATATAAATCTTGGTTAAAAAATCCAAAATTCTTAAAATGTAGAATTTCCTCCTGAGTCATTTTATTTTCAATTATATTAATGCTGTATCTAATATAAACACTTTAGGCCAGGATAGTATTTGATGCCATTTAGTTCACTGTGTTTTTTTCTAATCTTCATTGTACTTCTTGGTCTTTGCTTTCTAGTGTAGGTTTATGGTAGAATAATTCAGATTAGCTCTAATGGGTAGATCGAGTTTTCTGTAATGACTTCTACTACCTAAAATGTACGTTCTTTTGTGAACCAGCCAGAGTGGATTATTTTTAATTTGACAAAGACAGGCATTTCTAATTTTATTTAGTGACTGAAGCAAATTACTTTACCATGAATTAAATGTGAAATAAATGTGTGATCCTCTCTTGATGAACAAAACAGATTGAGTGCCAAGCATGCATGTAGTAGATGTCTTTATCCAGTTGGTGGTGCTAAAAACTCTGTTAAGAAAGTAATTGAAAGGGGAAGAGGTTAAGTTGGAACCTTTCTTAATATAATGTACTTTTATTAGGTTTTGAAAAATTAGAGTGCCTGCAATATATGCCCAAATTATTGCATTTCTTAGGATTTGGAAACAAAACCTCTCAGATGGCCATCAGAATACATTTCTAGTAAACTCCTGTAAAGATGTCCTCAGCCCATGTAAATAATCACATATTGGAAATTTCAAGGTTGTGTGATATCTGACTCTGTCCTGCAATAGGCTTTTGGCTTGTGCTTTTGGAGACTGGAAGTGTGGGCTGAAATATATGCGAGAGAAATAGAATAATACTCTGCTTTTATTAATGTATCAAGTTTAGATTTTAAAAATATTGACTATTATTATTGTTTTTTACTATAAATTTAATCTCAGGACAGGAGGAATTTTACTATTTGAAGGCTAGGTTTTAATCTTTTTAGCACCCCTCTCTTTTTTAGACTTGAAGAAGTCCAAATGGAGTAATAGTCTGTTGGGTGATGCTGTCCTTAGAGTCAGAAAGGCTGGGTTTTGAATTTACCCACGTGTCATAATTACCCCTAATTACTTATATTTTCTACAGCTCAGTTTCCCCAGTTTGTAAAATGAGAGTGATGGCCTGTCTTCCCAGAGGTGGTGGAAACATCACATGGGCTGATGGATACATGGGTCAGGTGCTCCTTACCTGTAGTTTACCCCAGGCATTCCCAGTTGGAACAGAGGCTTAGTTTTTCCAGAGCCTCTTGCATACCCTGAGAACTTAGTGAGGACCTTGGGACAGGGGGCCCTCTTTGGGTCTCTCCATGCCTCATGCTTCCATAATAGAAAGCTAGTCCTAGATTCCTTATGGATTTTATATTCACAGAAGAGATACCCATATGTAGTTTGTTTGCAGAAAATTACTTACCCAGAAATACTTATATGTTGGTCTGAAGGTATCTAAATGTTTGGTGGGAGAAAAGAATGTAAGGTTGCTGGAAGGTGTGGCCAAGGTGTTGCTAAGAGTTTGTTCGTCCATGCATTTATATATTCTTCAGGCTTCTGTTAAGTGTTACAATTGCTGTTTGGGCACACAAGGGTGAACCTAGGGCAGTGTGACAGGTCTCTGAGGACTGTGGCCTTCCAGAAGCAGGGTGCTTCCTGCTAGGCAGGAATTCGTAGGCAGCCCTTATGACTTAAATGTAAGTAATCTTTATAAATAATCATAATACTATACACATCAGGTATAGGCTTATTTACCCATTTTAAAAATAAATTAAAAAGTGTATAGTTTTATTAAACTTGACACATCTTTTGTGTTTAGAGTGTTGAAACTGGAAGAAGGCTTTCATGGGATGGTAAAATGAATACTACTTGGGAGCTTCAGTTGTACAGAATTTTAAAATAGAACTGGGTTGAGGATGGTTTTTGGTTTTATTTTTGTTTTTGGAAGAGCACACCGTGGAGAGGTTTGACTGATAGCGCCAGGCCTTTCAGATTTAACAGATGAGAGCATCCTGGAACCCCCACACGCCATCTTAGTTTGTAGCTAAACAAGTGGAGGCTGATCTAACTTTTATGTCATACCCAAGGTCACACAGACCTGGTCCCAAACCTTGGTCTCCTGACTTCAGATTCCACACAACTGCATTATTTTTTCATCTTTGCTTCTACACAGTGAGCCATTTTCAGTGTAAATAAAAGCAAGTGTACACTCGTTCTGCCTCAGTACACTGTCATACTAAATATGGAGCACATTTCTGCCCGGTTATCAGAATGAAAACTTTGGCTGTTCCTGGGGTAGGTAATTAAGGAGCTCCTACATCCATGTCGGAGCAGAGCTAGGGGAGGCAGAACACACAGGCCCGTGATGTGTGGTTCTCAGCCAGCGCCAGAGTGGTTGCTGGTACCCGCGGAAGCAGGCAGGGCTTTCGTTTCCTGCTTCTTGTTTCTCACTAGATGAATGGCATTGTATGCCGCAGGTGTATTAGTAATTCCTGAGTTTGTTCCTTACTAAAAATGACCTCATTGTTTTGTGCTTCTTTTCCATAACTATACAGTAACAGGAGAATAAACCGGCTCCGAGTACAGCCCGTAGCAGAAATCTTGTGCTCTTTTTACAAGTTTGATTTATAGACGTGTACTGCAGAGCGGAGTGACTATGAAACATTCATCTTCCCGTTGCTCGTTGCCATGGAAATGGTGTACACAGAGCAGTGTCATTCCAGTCTTGGTGATGCCTGCAGTAGTTTATTCCTTTGTTGTTCTCGTTTCTTAAGCAACTGCCTAACGTTCTTTCATCATTACAATTAATCATGCCCACAAGTTTTTATCTTTCCTTGCACACAGAAAGTACTAAAAACATGTGACAAAAATAAGGAGAATTTAAATATCCTTGTGGCTTTAAATATGCATTTGTAATTTCCCCTCTTAGTCCCTTTGGAAAAATAGGTCATGTAAGAAAGAAAAGCTCGTATTAATGTGCAGACATTTTAATAAAGATAGCAATATAGAAATTTGAGGGCAGCGCCAGGAAACCTGAAGTCACCTTAAATCCTGAGGTTTCTTAGTGTTTGGATCTAAATAACTCTGTGTTTCAGATAATGTCACCCCCCTGCCATCCCTTGAGCTATATATCACAAACTCAACTCTCCTTTTGTTTTGTTTTGTTGGCCTTTTTAATGGTTTGAACAGTCTTTTAAGTATTTGTTGGGTAGACATGGTGGATGTTAAAGAGGAAGGATTTTTTATTCTTTAAAGGCTAATAAAGTTTAAGACTTTTTTTTTACAGTGCAAATAAAAAGAATTCAATTTTTTTTTAAATGGAACCATTTTACCCCAGGTTTAGCTCACATAATTCATAGCATATATTCTAACAACAGTTAATAAATGTGTGTTATCCACTGCCCTGTTTTGTTGGACCTCTGGCCATTCTGTTGGCTAAAGGAGGATTTTCTAAAATAACTGGGTCTGAATTCCTGGTCCAATGCTTATTAGCTATGGGACCATTGATAAGTATCTCAACTTGCCATAGTTTCCCATCTGTGGAGGAGCTATAAAATTAATATGGGCTTTTGGGGTCCTCACTGAGGAAATTCATGCAAAGATTTAACTTTTGCCTGGCACAGGATGAATGCTCAGTCAGCGGGGACTGCTGTCACAGTGTTGTTGGTCATATTGCTATGACTACCGAAGACCAAAACTGTGTGGAGAGCTGTGCTGTCACCCAGTTGACCTACATCAGTTCCAGCCCCAGCCACAGGACTGTTTACAGGCTCCAACATCACAAGCTCATCGCCAGTGATTTGTTTTACCTGGGCTACATAGACTTGTTTCCTCAACACTTTGGGTACTGGGATGGGCGCCCAGAGATGTTTACTGTGGTCTTTTTATCTACAAATTGAGACGAGAGGGCTGCTACAGGCAGTCTTTGGTAATACATTATTTCTCATTATACCCTGAATTTTCTTTCTTTCTGTCTGTCTGTCTCTGTCTCTGTTTCTTTCTTTTGATGCAGAGGTCTCACTAAGTTTTTCAGGTTGGCTTCAAATGCATAATCGTCCTCTTTCATCCTCCCAAGTAGCCAGGATTATAGGCATGTGTCACTGTGTCCAGCTTGGGTTGATTCTTACCAGGAGCTGTGTGTGGAGCACAGTGAGAGAGAGCGGGTTGCCAGGACATATCTTAGAGAAGGTTCTCGTGCTTGCCCAGAGCCTGAAATAGCATCTAATCTGCTGCCTTTCCCCATACGCCCTTTGTAACTCCACAGTAGCTGCCATGTTCCCTCCCCCTTTCTGGAATTGAAGTTTTCCAAACTGGTGGCAGAAGCATTCTTTGTTGAAATTCGTTCTCCTTGGCAGTCCTCCAGGGCACACGGCAATTCCTATTTATTTGATTTAGCTTTTGTTTGGTTAGCCTTGTATTCTGTCTGTTTTGCTTTGTGAAGTTCTTTTCCCCCCAAATTTTCATGTTTAAATCCCTTGGACTTCATTTCTATTTATTTTACCAGCTTGCTTCATAGTATTGCTAAAAGTTCTTTGCTTTAAGCTATTACAAAATGAGTAGTTTTGGATTAATTTTTCCCCAAGTCTGATCCATAGCAAGTATAGTAGGATGATTCAAAGTAGCCTTTACAGCTTTCCCTTTGCCACATTCTAATGTTATACCACAGTGTCCCCATGTTCTTTGTTTAGCTCTTTATTTTCCCTAGTTGTAGCTCATGGGGAGCCTAAGTGATAGGCTCGTGTGAGTTCCAAAGAGGTAGAAGTAGTTTAACTTCTTTGAATCCTTTGTTTTCCCTCTGCTGTCATTGTTCCTTATTCCTTTGAGTATCCCAGATACTTCACAACCGATCCCCAGATTGTAAAACTGAATCCAACTTTCACGCCTTCCAAGTGAAGCTTGCAATACTCTTAAGTAATTGGAGTACTCTAGAGTCACCTACTTTTTGGTTGGCTGCACAAATCAGTGACTGAAATTTAGACCCTCTGTAGACATTTTGAAATCCTCCTGAAAGCTCTGGTTGTCTGAGTGGTCTTCATTTCACTTAATGTGGCCAGTGTGCACTTTTGTCTTCCCTTTGTCCCTTGGTGATTGTCAGAAGCATCTTAACCCTGTGTTTCATTCTCAGGCTAAATCTTTGTGTTGGAAGCAAATATTTTTGTCTTCTGCATTGAAGACAATGAGACTATACAAAAGTAAACAAGACAGACAGTGTTCAGCCCTCTAGGAACTTCCAGTCTAGTGAGGGAGAGAGAGAGTTAGAATTCAAGATGATTAATTCTGAAAGATGGTTACAAAGTATTGTGGACGGAAATGAGGCTTCATGAAGGCTGGAGGAGGCACAGAGGCTGACTTCAGAGGAAGTGAAGGTTATGTGCGACCTGAATGATGAAACTACAGGCAGCGTGAGGCAGAGTGTATCCGCGGAGGTCAGCAGGAGAGCACGTGTAACCAGTAGATCAACACAGCCAGTCTCTCCGCAAATGTGTCTGCTCTTATTTGGATGGGTGGGTGGGGCAGGAGCCAGACTATGGAAGGCCTTGTAAGACTTAACAAGAGGTTTGACCTTTATCCTGAGGACACTGGGAAGCCACTGACATGTTCTAAGCAGGAAAGTGACATGATCAGACTCAAGACCTATATGATCTCTTCGGTGGTAGTAGTGCAGAGAATGGATTAAAATGTACCAGGAGTAGCCTATGTTTGGGCTAATGTTACACCTCTGTCCCAAACTTGACCTTTAGCCTCAAATGTTTGTCCAGCTCAGGGTCCTGCTTCTTGCGTTTTTCTGGATCAGAATTAGGGCTTGTTGCAAATGTTAGCTTCCTGTTAGAGTGCTGTGATTCTGCTGTCTCCCAAGCTCTCGGCTTGCTCTTGCTTTAGGATGAATGTACTGTATCCTCTTCAATGCCCACTGGATCTTGATTTCTAAGGGAGTACACTGTTTTGCCTTCCAGCTTGGATCCCCTAGATTTTGGGCTCAGCCTGGATCTAGCCAGCATTCATAGATCTCACCTAACTCCTGAAATTCATGCACAGTTGACCGTCCTTCCCCGCCAGGCCAGATCTGCACCTCAGGAAATTGCCCCAGTCTTCTTCTTCCCACTGGCAGTGGACTATCCCAGAGACTTCACATCTGATCCTCAGTGATGCCCATAAAGAACAATACATTTGAGGTGACTAATTGAAAGAAGATGAGTCGAACTAGCTGGTCGCTTTTGAGCAAGTTAATTAACCTCTCTGTTCTTGGTTTCCTCTTGTGCAAGAGAACCTACATCAGCGGTGGCAAACCCTTCAGAGAACAAGCGCCCACAGTGTAACCCAGAACCCACTGACACACTGCAGAGTGGCAGCACCGCAGTTAACCCTGAACACTGAGGTTCTAAGTTAGAAAAAACAACTCACACGTTAACATCTTTTGTCTTAAAAATAACACACAGGTCATAGGTTTGCCAGCTCTGACCCACGTCGTAATGCTGTTCGGGGCACTACGTGAGTGGCTATATATGAGCACAATGTCTGGCCGACAGTGACCACCTGGTGGTTTTTTTGTTTGTTTTGATTAAATTGTCTAGACTTTGTCCTAGAGCAAGTGGCAGGAGAAGATAAGTTTTCCGACTTAAGAAATGATTGTGACCAAATGGCTTTTAATCTTGAAAGATCCGCGCCTCTTAGGAATACTGCAGAGATGATAGTAATATCCCACCCGGCCCAGCTGGAGGACTAGTACGGTGACCTAGCAGATGCAAGGGAATGATAGAAAAATAGTTGATATATATTAAGTGCTTTGAGCGTGCCAACCCCTGTTCGAAGTACTTTATTTGTATTAACTCATTTTAACCTCACAACGACTCCATGGGAGGTGGCTACTGTGATTACTTGTGTTTTTCAGGTGAGGAAACTGAAGTACAAAGTGCTGAATCATCTCGGTAGCCCACGTTAACTGGTAGAATTTGTCCTAATGCAAACGTGCCCCTCTGTCTTGCAAGTGAAAGTCTTTGCCTTTCTCTTTTATACCTCCCCCCGGGTGTACCCTTGAAAAGGGATTTTGAATCTCTTTATCAATGAGATCTATTACATTCTAGATTTAAGAGCCTTTTCCAGTTCAATTTCAATAGAATAAAGATCTTGACAGGATATAAATTTTCATGGTAAAAAATAGAGCTGTATAATCTATGGTTATAACCCTTTCCAGAGACCTAAGGTTGAGGATATATGAAAACACTTTAGCTGAATTATACATCCTTTATGTACGATTCTCTGATTTCTGACAATTTGGCCAAAAAGCTATTGATTAAAAAAAACCCAAAATTTTATACTGCAATACTATAAGATATGTGACTGTGTGAATAGCAAAAAAAAAAAAAAAAAAAAAAAAAAAATCTGTATCTTAGCCTGTCAGGATCTATTTAAACATCATAATGAGAAACATTTATGGCTGAAATAATTGAAGTCCACATTTCTCAGAATCCATCTACTCATCTCAACCTTTTGTTAGACCTTCAAACGAATCACAGAATTGACTGGCATGAGTTTCTCCATAAATCTTTCTTCTCATCAGGGTTAGAGGGATGTGCCCAGCCTTGCTGGTCCATTCTTACAAGTTTGGGTCCCATCATAGTGGGGAACTGACTCGGGCAAGTCTGTTAACCACCCTGGACTTCAATTGCTTCTCCTACAGGCCTTGTGGCTTTAAAATTTTATACCTTGATCTGTTGCTTTTGTTTATTTGCACTTTAAAGAATATTATAGGCATACTTCAGAGCAGACCATTGCAATGAAGTAAATATTGCAATAAACCAAGTAACATGAATATTTTTGTTTCCCAGTGCATAGTAATTTATGTTTATATTACACTGTAGCCTACTAAGTGCTAAAAAATGACATGGCTTTTAAGTTAAAGTATCTTTATTGCTAAACTATTATCCGAGCCTTCAAGAGTCATTATTGTTTTGCCTCTCCATGCTGATGGTGCCTGACTTGTCATGGTGGCAATTGCTAAAGGTTGGTGGCGGTGGCAATTTCCTACAATAAGAAAACTATAAAGTTTATTGATTGATTGACTCTTCCTTTCTCAAAAGATTTTTCTGTTTGACAATATTTTACCCAGAGCAGAACTTTTATTCAAAATTGGAGCCAGTGGTCACCCTGCCACAGCTTTACCAACTAAGTTTATGTCATATTCAAAATCCCTTGTTGTCATTTCGACAATGTCCGCAGCATCTTTGCTAGGAAGAAATTCCATCTCAAGAAACTGCTTTGTTTGTTTGCCCATAGAAGCAGTTTCTCATTAATGAAAGTGCTGCCATGAGTTTGAAGCCATTTAGTCACATCATCAGGCTCCACTTCTAATTTTCTTCCCTTTTTTTTTTTTTGAGACAAGGTCTCACTATGTAGTCCAGGCTGGCCTTCAACAAGCTATATAAGGGCTGGGGATATAGCTCAGTGGAATAAGCGCTTGCCTAGCAAGTGCAGTGTCCTGAGTTCGATCCCCAGTACCACAAAATAAATAAATAAATAAATAAATAAAAATAAATGTGAGCTCCTCCAACAAGCTATATACCTCAAGCTGACCTCAAACTCACAGTGATCCTCCTGCCTCAGCCTCCTGAGTGCTAGGATTACAAGGGTGAGCCACCACACCCAGCTGTAATTCTAGTTGTCTTGCTATTTCCGCCACATCTGCCATTATCCCTCCATTGAAGTCTTGAACCCCTCCTAATCATTGTTGAGGGTCGGAATCTACTTCTCCCCAACTCCCATTAGTGTTAATATTTTGACGTCCTCCCATGAGTCACAAATGTTCTTAATGGCATCTAGAATGGTAATCTTTTCCGGAAGGTTTCCAGTTGGTTCAAGTCAATCAGGGGAACTACTATCTGATAACTATAGGCTTATATTTCTTAAATGAGCCTTGAAAATTGAAAGTACTCCTTAATCCATGGGCTGCAGGCTGGATGTTGTGTAAGCACTCACAAAAACAACACTGATCTTGTCTCCATCAGAGCTCTTGGGTAACCAGGTGCATTGTCAGTGAGCAGTAATATTTTGAAAGGAATTTCCTTGCCTGAGTGGTTTGTTTCAATAGTGGGCTTAACATATCCAGTAAACCTTGTAAACATATATACCACCATCTAGTCTTTGTTGCTCTATTTATAGAGCACAAGCAGAGGAGATTTCATATAATTCGTCAGGGTCCTAGGACTTTTAGAATAGTAAATATAACATAAATTCAGCAGCTGCACTAGCCTCTACCGAGAGTCAGCCTGTCCTTTGAAATTTTGACTTCCCGTTTTCAGCTATGAAACTCCTAGATGGCCTCTTCTTCGGGTAGGAGGCTGTTTTGGTTACACTGAAAACCTGTTATTTGGTGTAGCCACCTCCATGGGTGACCTTAGCGAGGTTCTCTGGATCCTTTGCTGTGACTTCCACGTGAGCACTGCTCCTTCACTTTGCACTTTTGTGTCATGTAGACAGTTTCTTTCTTTAAACCTCATAAACCAACATCTGTTAGCACCAAAGTTTTCTCCTGTACCTTCCTCTCCTCTCTCAACCGTCCTAGAATCAAAGAGGGAAGAATCTTGCCTTGCTTTAGACTTTGGGTTAAGGGAAGGTGGTTGTTGGTCTCTGCATTGATCTTCTAGCAGACCACAGACTTTCTCCACGTGAGTAATAAGACTGTTTGCTGTTTTACCATTCATGTGTTTACTGGAGTAGTGCTTTTAATTTCCTTCAGGAACATCCCTTCACATTCACAGCTTGGCTAACTGGTGCAAGAGGCCTAGGTGTCAGCCAGTCTTAGCTTTTGACATGCCTTCCTCACTAAGCTTAATCATTTCTAGCTTCTTTTGATTTAAAGTGAACATGGGAGTCTTCCCTTCTCTTGAACACTTAACATGCCATTATAGTTATTAATTGTCATAATTTCAATATTTTGTGTCTCAGGAAATAGGGAGGCCCAAGCAAAGGGAGAGAGATAGGGGTTGGGGTGAAGTCATAGTACACACATTTATTGATTGATTAAATTCACCATCTCATATAAGTGCAGCTTATGGTGCCCCAAACAATTATGACAGTAACATCAAAGGTCACTGGTCGCAGATCACCATAACAGGCTATTAATAATTGTAAAACTTGAAATATTTGAGAGTTACCAAAATGTGGACACGAAGAGACCAAGTGAGCACATACTGTGGAAAAACCACCACAGTATACTTGTGGATGCAGAATTGCCACACACCTTCAGTCTGGAAAAAGGTAAAACACAGCGTCTATGAAGCACAATAAAATTAAGCTCCATAAAACAGGATATGACTGTGTAGCGATCTAATGGCAAAAATGAAGGAAGAGAGAGCCGGGCAAGGCATGGTGGCATGTGCCGAGAATCCCAGCACTGTAGGAGTCTGAGGGAGGAAGAGTGCAAATTCAACCCCGCCCAGGCAACACAGTGATTTAGCAAGTATTAAAGAAAATCAATTAAATAAATACAGAAATACAAAGGAGCTGGGGATATAGCTCAGTGTGAAGGCCCTGTATTTAATCCCTAGTGCTGCAAAATATTTTTTGTTTTTGTTTCATTAATTTTATTCAACATTTTTAACAAAAATTAATAACCACTTAGTATGTACAGAAATATTTGTTTTGTTTCACTGTCTAGTGTTAATAGCAATTGCAGTGTTAAGTCCTCAGGTGTTCTTGGGCTTTGCCTTTCCTCAGTGTATTCATTGTTAATATTCCTTGGGTGGCTACAATATTACCATAACATTTTATACTCTTTGATCTTGTTTTTCTGTACTTCAGGAAACAAAACCTTACCTAACCTCAAAGGAATTTTTTTTTTAATTTTATTTTAAAGAGAGTAGTAAATGAGAGAGAGAAAAAAAACAATAGCAACACACCAGCATCACAAACAAACAAACCAAAGCAAGAACATTTAAAGTGATACAGGGTTTCAAGACAAAATAACATGAATTAATGGTGGCGGTTATATTACATATCACTGTCCTCAACTGCACTGCTCAGATGACCAGATGTAAGAGTGGAAGATTGTTCAAACCATTAAAGAGAATAAGAAAATAATTATTAGATAAAACATTAGAGATAATACAGGATTTCAGTAGACAAGATGGTAGGAATTCACCATGGTAGTTTCACTGCATATTGTTAGCTTCAAATCAGTTGCTCAGATTACCAGATATAAGCATGCAAAATTGATCAGAACATAAAAAATTTTAAGCATTACCTGTTCTTTTCAATATACCATCAGACATTCAAAGGGATTCTTAAGATATTGCAAACCAATATTTAATCATGGACAATGTTTTTCTTTAAAATTTTCAATGTAGAGAAGCCCCATGATGAAACCTACTAGGGTATGTATCTTAGGAAAAAAACCATAGCCATCAAATGTTCAATTGTAATCCAGATGGGCCAGCTGACAGATTAGTTTTAGTGAGTTACAAGAATGAATTTGTCATAGAATTTGGAGCCTTCTCTAGGCTGTAAATTGCCCAGGCCCAAATGCTATAGAAAATTTACAAGTTCTGCCATTATAATAGATTTTTAAATTGTCTTCGTTGTGTTGAACTAAAACCAAACCTGATCAAAGGTGTATCAGGTAGTCATGAGTTGATGTGACAAAAAGAGCTATTGGGCTATTTGTCAAATGATAAGTTGGATAATGAGGATGAAAAAGTTATCTGTCATTTTTAAACACTTTAATGAGTGCCAGGCATTGTCATTATCACATTGCCTCCTCACAATAACCTAATAATTATAGTGGTCCACTAGAGCTCTGATTCCTGTTTTGCAGATAAGGAAACTGAGCTTAGAGAAGTTAAATAATTTCCCCAAAGTCATATAGTTTTAAATAGTTTCCACACCTGTCACTTTACACTGAGTACATGCCACTTGCCTGTTACTGCTATATAACTCTTCATGTATGTGATCTTTCTCTCAGTGGTGGGTAGGACTGGGGACTAGTTCCCTCCCTACCATCTGGAACATTGCTGTACACCTAGATTATAAGTCTCCATGCCTCCATGTGCATGGGTTAGGAGAGGAATTTTTATGGTAACTATAGTAAATCTCATATACTGAGTTCATTGAGTTAAGAGCTCACCCAGTAATCTCCCCAGACCTTATTATGCAGAGATCCATTTCTTGAAAAGAACCACATGCATTAATCAGTCATGGCAGTAGGTTGTTTGCAAACAAGACCACAGTTGCTCCTCCCATCCCTGTGTGTATGCTCCTTTGCAAAGTGACTTTGTTCTTTTTGCATCAAGAGGTAGAATTTTCTCCACTCACTGATTCTAAGCTGACCTGGGGATTTACCTTGACCAAAGAATGTGCAAGAAGTAACCCATCATCAAACCTGGGAGTAGTTTTTGGAGTCTCCCCCAGCAAAAGATCCCTTTTGAAGCTGTGTGTTTTGCTCCATTAGCCCTCAAGTTTTTATCCCACTGTCTGTATACAGCAGGTGTGGAGTGAGATGCTTCTTTAACTAGAGTTTTCATGCATCTTAAGGTTCTGGATTTCTACAGACATTACATAAAGGTAGATTATTTAATAAATTGTGATTATTCACATGCCCCAATACTATAGCTCCGTTTTTATCTCTTACAATTTCTGGAACATAATGCAAAACTAACACTGGTTTTAAAATACTGATACTTTCACAAGTCTAAGTTTAAAAAAAAACCTTGAATTTTTGTATTCTTGGTTTTCGAACACCCAGAAATGCCCCTTCTGTTCTCCCCTATCTACTATAAGCATACAGAAACTACACCTGTATGGTACTTGCTGAATAGCAGAACAGGCTTTACTTGACTGTATATTTCACTTTTTGTACTAAAGCTTCAGTCCAGTAACATTTTCTTTCCTGGAAAATGACCATTTCTTCCAGGAGTATATAATTTTTTTTCGAATGCATGCAGTTTTAAAAGTGAAATTTTCTATCAGGCAGAATGATCTTTGGTTTTATAAAAGTGGAATATTTCTTATGGTCTGTGGCTATTCATTGTTTCAAAACCTATTATAACGGGTAAGCTTGAAAAATGAGGTTTAGATTTAACTTAGACAAAATACCTCACTGTACCTAGATCCTAAAACTATGTCAGTAAAATTGTTTGAATGAATCTTGAGTTTGTTTTTTCAGGGATAGCTTTCTGCTTTAGATGTCTATTGAGCGAAGCAGTTATTCAAACTGGTTGATGGGCACAAGAGCCGGATTCATGCATAGTACAGGTGCAACATTGTTCATGGGGTTTTTTCTTCTGATGATTGACCTAGTGTGTAATGTTTCCCTTTTCTGGCTAAGAGAAGAATTACACTTTATATGCATTTTATTCAGTAATACGTTCATATTGTATTTCATCTCTCATATTACAAGAATATCGGAGACGTGTTGAGATAATGAATATCATTCCTGGAAAAGCACAAGTAATTTGGGTAGAAAAATAATATAATAGCTTCAGTAACAGGCTATAATTAAGCTAGTACCTAGAATAAAAATAGTGAAAGAATTTATTTTTAGTTTTGAATGGGTCAGATTATTATGATTAAAATACATCAATTAAACAGCATCCTTCATTTCAGAGGTGTTGTAAGTGGTATCAGATCTCTAATATCTAATTCTTAGTGTTAATAATCTTACTGAATTATAAGTATTCCATTTTCTTTACTGTCCCTCTTTTTAGAAGTAAACCCAATATTCAGAATTTTGAGTGTGATAACATACAGAGCACATTTGTTACAATCTTGGAAGATTTAAGATTAAGGTATTTTAAATTGGGCTGGCATGCATTCGCGAGTCAGTTCAGGGATGGTTATTAAGCACCTGCAGTGCCAGGTACCTTCCTGGGCGCTGAGGATAGCACCACCAAAAGAGCAAACAGAAGCCCTGCTCTCAAGGGGTTTATGGCTTGCTTGTCAGTAGACAGACAATAACTGGGTAAACAGCCAATCTCAGATAGGGCTAAAAGACCGTAAAGAAAGTAAAAGAGTCAATGATAGAGTGGAGGGTAGACTGGGAAACTAGAGAAGGCATTTTTGAGAGGTGACATTTAAACTTGAGTCCTAAATGACAAAAAAGTGCCATCGAAGAACAATTTATTCACAAAGAGGAAAAGCAGTTGCAAAGTTGCAAAGGGTCGAAGTCGGTATATGCTGGACAGGACAGAGAAACTAAAAGAAAGTAAAACCCAGCCAGAGTGGCTGGGCTGCACTGAGCAAGAGGCAGCAAAGTCTGATGAAAAGGTAAACAGAGGCAGATGATGCATTATCCACTTACCCTGCCCCACCTAATTGGCACTGTCGTGTCTGTTACAGCCTGTGTTATATTCCATTGTGCTGTGTCATTGTCGCACGTTACATTGTAGGTCTTTGTTGCACTTGTTTTATGTTTCTATGTCTTGTACATAGGGAGATAAAGTGTCAAAGACTGACCTGAGAGTCCTCAAGGTGCATAGTTTTTCCTGGCATCCCCAGTGTACAGAGTTGTGCTGGTGGGTTGCAGTATCCTAGCTTGGGTCCCTAACCCCTCCCCATTTTTTTCTAATTACCAGTTAAATTCGGTTCAGTTACATAATGTGCATAATAAATGCATGAGTCTACAGGGCTGTTATGTATGAATTCAACAGAAATTGTAAGAGGTTTTTGTTGCAAAATAACGTCCTTGGATTGTATCTCTTACGTCAGTCAGTAGGCACGTATCTTTTATTCTATCATATCCTTAGGTTACAAATAGCAAAATTACATCAAGGGCCAATTTAAATGCCAGAGATGTGTAACACTAACATAGCCTTCACCTGTTCCTCTGCATTAGAGATGTGGAACATGAAAAAATGATGTTGAAGAGCATATATTCATCAGACTGAAAGTGTTTATCACTCACATATTTCTGTTTTCAGGGAATAAAGGAAGTTTAAAAAAATTAACAGTCGAATAAAATATATGGAAGTTTGAAAAGATATATTCTTTTAAATGAAGCAACACAGATCTGTAGACTCCATTAAGATGACTATAATTCAGGATGTCTGATTTAGGCTAGGGAATCAGGAAATAATATAGACTGTTTTCTTTCTATGTGTCTTCAGACCATATGCAGTCATAATATACTGACTTAAAATTTCCACTGAATTAAACTTTCCAGTGATTTATAAGTCATTGAAATGCATTACCAAGAGCAGTTATTGAATCTTCCTTCAGAGATAATTAATAAAAACACTTTCTTATTAAAACAAGAAAAGGAGCAATAATTTAGGTCTCATTATGTCAAAAGTAAGTTCTAGAAGCCTTTCCTTGATTTGCCAATAGTAATTCCACTCCTTGGATGCCTATTTTGCTTTATTCTAACTCTTCCTGATTCTATGGCTTCATAGGTTTTCCTCCCATCTAGAATAAAACACAGAAGACAGTGCCACATTTAGTGCCTGTTTTGTGTCGCATGGCCCATTTCTTCTTCCCACGGCCTGAGTTCCACAGCGTTCTGGAAAAGAGCTGGAAAGCCCCGATGTGACAGGGCAGTGTGTTTTAGGCAGCTCTCATAACCTTTTCAATGCTGTGCCTTATTTTCTCAAAGATACATATGCGGCATGTGTGTACACATGCATACAGGAAATATTTGAAGCACAAAACTGTCCATATATGTTCCCCTCGGGCTAGAAACAACACATTCCATTCTAACCATGGTTGAAGCCCCGTGGGTGGCCCTCCCTGATTACACTTTCCTTCTTGTGCCCCAGAGATAGTCACTGTTCTGAATTTTTAAAAATCATTCTGTATGTCTTTGTATTTTATGGCACAGGTTTATGTATCTTAAATAATATATAGTACTGTTTTACTGATTTTTAATCCCTACATAAATGTAAGTTGCTTTGTCTCATTATATTTCTAGGACTTATCTGCATTGATGTTTGCACAGTGCATTTATTTTCCTTGATTTATAGTATTGTGCTGGGGCTCGAGGGGCACAATAACTAGTACTTTCTTTCACCATCATGAATCAAATGAGGAATACAATCCAAGTGGAAGAGAAATAGCAATTTTATTAGAAAGATAGTGCTATCAGAGGGTGGGCTTGTGGAGATGCAGCTCAGAAGCAGCACTTTTACTCTTCCACAGGCTGTGTAGTTTACCCAAGAGCCTGCCGCGGCAAGGCCCGGGCCCTCCAATGCAGCAGAGCAGAAGCAGTGTATTCAGGCTGCCCTGTCAGGTGCCTTACAAAGAAAAAGAAGAAGAGCACCAATTAGGAAATCTCTTCTCCGGGTAGATGTGTGAGAAGGCAGAAAGAGGTTGGGAATGTTACTCCAAAAGAGCCCCCTGTGAACGGAAATAGAACAAGGGAAGTTTCCACCAGCACATTTGCTTTCATCGTGTGAACGCAACAATTTATGTGTCTGTTTTCGCACTGATGGGCTTGTTTACCATTATTGCAAGTGGTGCTGCCACGGCTTTCTCTCTGTCTGCTGTCTGCTCTGTGGGGCACAGACGTGGGATGGAGCGGCAGGGTCAGAGCGATGCACCGCGGCTATGTCACATGCTTGCAAGCGCTGTGTCCCTGTCCTTCACCATCACCAAGCTGAGGGTCCTTTCTGTCCACATCCTCACCAGCTCTTGGTACTGACCTCTTCATGCCAGTCTGACCAGTGTGAAATGACCTCTTACTGTAATTGTAATTTTCTTGATTACCAGCAAACTTTAACATCATGTCTCCGTACCACTGTGACCTGCTGTGTCAGTTTCCTGTTCGTCTTATTAACCCCTGGGGGGAAAGTTGGGTTGTTCATTTTAAAGTGATTTATAGGGGTTTGTTATATATTCTGAGTGCTAATTCTTTTCATTTACCAGTCATAGAAATTGTCACCCATGTAAGGCTTAGTTCCCTTTTTTGGAAGGGGGAATATTATTGGAATGAATGAATATATCTTTATATATTTTCCAGAAGTTTCAGAAGGAACCTGGAAAAAGAGAAAGTGTAGGACCCTTCATGTCCAAAGTCTAGAATAATGTGGAGAATGTGTGTAGGATCACTTGAACATACTAAGAGGGTCTACCTTATAGTTTCTGCCTGTTGAAGTACTTGTATTATCTTTGAACAATTGTGTATTTTTCTTCCCTGTATTAGCCAGTTTGAACAATGTTTCTTCAGGGTTTACATTGTTTCTCAAGTTCTCTTACATTACAGAATTAATTCTTAGTGTTTAAATTAGAATTTTCTCCCTTAATATTCTTGCATGAAAAGACCACACCCCACAAAACACCTCTGATTTGGTGGAAAGCACGCTTATCTACCACTTGGAGCACCTGTGTGCAACAGGACTTTTCCATTTTAGCTCCTCACATGATGGTGATGTGCTGTGGCTTGGATATTGTTTGTTCCCAGAGACTCCAGGTACTGAAAGCTTGGGAGCCAGTGTGGTGGTGTCGAGGGGTGGAATGCTTAAGAGTTGGGGCGTGGTGTAGGATAATTACACCATGAAGGCTCCACCTTCGGGAATGGATTAATGCTATTCTTGCAGAGTCTCATGGAAGTGACTTAGGTGAGGTCTTTTGTTTGTTTATTTTTGCGGTATTGGGGATTGTGCCATTGAACCCAGATCTTTTTGTATTTTTAAATTTTCAACAAGGGTCTGACTAAGTCGCTAAGTTCCCCAGGCTGGGCTTGAACTTAGAATCCTCCTTCCTCAGCCTCTTAGAATGCTGAGCTTATGGGTATATACCGTCTGGGTCATTGTGAATTAGTTCTTGAGAGGACAGGTTGTTATAAAGCAGAGGTACTCACATGCTTGGCCTCTTCTGCATGCATCTGTCTCTTTCCGCTTCTCCACAGGCAGGGGCCCCCACCAAGTTGCCAGTGTTGTGTTGTTTGTATCCTCCAGCCACCAGAATCATGGGCCTAGACCTCTTTACTTTTTAATTACTCAGACTTAGGGACTTTGTTATAGCAACACCAAACAGTAAGATATACATTATTAATGTTTCATGTTCTCTTCTCAGAACATATGGGGATTGTCCCCATCCAAAGACACTTCCAACCTAAATTGCACATGTTGATACTTTGCAACATTGTTTCGTGATTTTGCTAATTCTTTATAATAATAGTTTTTTATAGGGTCATAGACTTTCACAAACAAAAACCCATAAAGAGCACATGGTACAGTTTCTTGTTTTAACACATACGAGATTGAATGAACCACCTGAGGTCATACACCACAGGATCAGAAAAGGATTAGGACCCAGGTCTCTCGGTTCCTGGCATGATGTGTTTTCTGTTGCATGGATTATAGAATTATAGCTTTATTTTCTGGTTTTATAAAATTGATATATGTTTTTATAGCTAGATTTCCTTGACTGAGAGGTTTTGGTACATTTAACTTTTTGTTTATGGGAACTTTTCTGTTTCTTAACACTATTTATCATACTTTCTTAAATTAGCTTTATGGAAATAATGTATACCATTTCCTTCTTTCTTTTCAACTGTATTTATATGCTAGTCTTTCCAACAGGTTGTATAAATAAGTTAAATGTTATGGTAAATTATTCCAAAATGGCATATTAACAGTTTGCATAAATTAAAACTATGGTGCAATATTTTGAATTAGATTGTAACTAGATGTAAATTTGTAAATGCGTGTGGCTCATTTTTAGATACAATTTTCCATGCCTGACTATCTTTATTTATTTTAGTGTGTTTAACAATAAAATTAGTACATTCAACCCAAGAACTAAAATATTGCCATTAACTTACATATACACCCACATAGTCCTCCAGTGCATCTTCCTGCCTTTCTCTACTATCCTAAGTATTTTTTTATTCTTGTGCTTTAAAAATATAAGCATATACACATACACCTGTGTATTTTTTAATATCAATCTTCCTTACTTTAGAACTTTATAAAAAAGCGTCAAGTGTATATAGCCTTTTGTGAATTGCTTTTTCTCACTCAACAATGTTCCTAGTATTTATCGTTGTTGTATGTATAATTTACTCATTTTAAGTGTATGTAGCTTTCTGTTGAATGAATTTACCACAGCTTACCTATTTTGTTGATCATGTCAGTAGTTCCCCCAATTTTGTTTGCTTTTGCTGTTACTAATAGTAGTATACAAACATTCTTATAACTTCTGGTACCCATATACAAGTGTTTCTCTTGGGTATGTTACTCTTGGAAATATACCTAGGAGTAGAATTGCTAGGTTGGAGGGCACATAAATGTTTACTTAGATAATACTATAATGCCAAATGACATGTCCAGTCATCAGTATCAACTTACATTCCCACAGCATTTCCATAAACTCTTATCTCAATGTATGAAAGATTTTGTTGATTTGAATCTTACCCAACTCTTGATATCAACAGACTGCTTCATATTTTCTCATCAGATGATACTCAGTCTCACTGGGGGCTTGGTTTGTGTATCTCTCATAGAGTTTTATCTCTTATATCTGTTTGACTACTTGTCTCTTTTGTGAAATATCTGTTCATGACTTTGCCTATTGCATTTTCTACTGACTTCAATGTGTACACACATACATGTGTGTAAATACATAACTAAATTTGTATTGTGTATATGTACTATATATACAAAATCTACATATAGTCTCTTCACACTACATATGTGACATATATACTGGCATTGTATAGTTTTAATATCAATTCATCAGAGGGAAAGGCAGGTGGAATGAAGTCCAGGGAAACCAGATGCAAGCTTCCAAGAATCCTCTACTGCTGGACTACACAGAACACTTGAGTCCTCCAGCAACGAGTTGTGACAATGTGCATGAAACACTGCCAAGCAGAGCAGCTTGGTAGAGACTCAGTGTGCAGGGTTTGTATTGTGAGCTGATCACATAGGCATTCTCTGTCTGGCATCTGCCAAAATTCCAGACTCTCAGAAGGAAAGCAGGTGCACAGCATAGACAATATCATTTGTACAAACAGTTGGAGGAACACTGACCCCCCCTTATTGGTTAACGGTGGTGGGCCTTCCCCTGAAAAGTACATTCCCAGATGTCAGTTAAAGGCCAGCCTTGTGAATAGGGTAACAGTCAGGCCTGCAATGTCAGCTCTTCTATACAAAGAGCAGTGGCTAATGTTTTTAGAGCATTTACTATGTGACCCTTTACTCATTTCATTTTCATGGCACCCATTTCATAGGTGATCTGAGGCCTGGAGAGTTCAAAAACGTTGGATAAGGTTGTACAACTAATAGTACAATAGGATTCAACTCAGCTGGGCTTAAGAATCCACGATTTTATCAAATGCTTGATTTGTTTTTAGAAATGAAATGCTCATGTTATCCTTACATCATGTATAAGATGCTTTATACAATTTTACAAAACTGATTAAAAGACATCTTCTTTATGCGGCTTCTTTCCATCTTCATTGTTATTTCATGGTTCTTAGTTTTTAGACTTGTAAAAAATCATTCTAATTATCCTGTGCAAACCCTCCCATCCTGTAGGCTTTTCTTAGCCTTTGTGTTTCTGGATTAGAAAATGTGATTTATTCCCCCAGTGCTAGGGACTGAACCCAGGGCCTTGTGTATAGGAGGTAAACACCTTAGTGCTGAGCTGCACCTCCAGTCTCTTTTCATCTTTTTGCAGAAGCATTGTCTGGTTCTTGACTACTCATTTATTTACACTGTTCTTTCTCTACATTCTTTTGCTGTCTTCTGAAATGTAGCAACGAGGAAAGCAAAAGGAGAAAGTCTCATGGCACCACAGTTAGTACACAAACACAAGACAGGTGCTTGTGTCCACCTGAGCTGCTATATCAAAAACACCATGAACCTGGTAGCTGATAAACAGCATAAATTTCTTTCTCACATCCTAAAAGCTGGAAAGGCCAAGATTCCAGATTCAGAGTCTGGTGAAAGCCCACTTTCTGGTTCATAGATGATACCATCCAGCAGTATCTTTACATGGTGGAAGGGGAGAACTCTCGTCTCTCCAGACCCTGAGAGAGAGACACTGATTACCTCACAAAGGCCCTATGCCCATCACATTGGTAATTAGGTTTCAATATAGGAATTTGGGAGGCATACAAACATTCAGATCATAGCCATAGAATTTTCTGTTCATTTCCTTCCTTGTAATTCTCATCATTGTTCTAGCCATATTGTCTACCTCAGTATTACTAGACAGTGACTTCAGGGGGTATAGTCTTATGCTCCTAGCTGGCCATCTGAGATAGGGCTGATAACTAGAAGCTTGCCTCAGTACAAGTGTGCTTCACTATTGATTTTTTTGGTGATTAACATGAAAGCATACACTGTGTATCCATTCCCAAGAAAATACCGCACATTAAGAAAAGTTTTGAGCGTTAATACATGTGCTGAAATATACACAGATGTTTAATGTCTTACTGTAATGTTATCTTACTGTTCGTAGTCACCTGCTTTTTTAGTCTTGCTGAAGTTTGCTTTCTTTATTTCATAACACCTGTTTCCAAGAATATATTTACAGTGTATTGTCTTTTCTAAATGGCTGGTACATATGTTTGGACAAGATTGACTTTTACTGGTGTCTTTCAGTAAATACCTTAAGAATTCCTTGTTATTTTTTCAGTGCTATTTTATTTTCATACCTTAATCCTGTTTTTAGTTAAATACCATGTAAGAAGACACACTATATGGCTGAGGTAGGACACTTATTTAAATTTTAAGTTCATTGATGGGGAAAAATGTATTTCTTAAAAACTGTTCCCATACTTCAAACTACTACATGATGATAAGTATTTGTTCATTTGTACAGGCTTAGAGAATTTACATCTAATTCATTATACTCATGTATTCAGGTGCTTCTATTTATTTGAGACACTTGCCACTCTGTATTTCACTTCTTTGCATTTATAATTCTTCATTCAAACAGCATGTTGTCGGAGAGGCCTTTCCTACTGACCTATCCCCATCTCCCACCTACAACAAATCTCAGCTGCCTAGTTCTGTTCATTCATAGCACTTGGTAAATCTTGGGGAGGATCATTTTTTTTTGCTTATTGTCTGTCCCTCAGTCTTGACTATAAAGCTATGAGGACAACAGTGTTGTCTGTTCTGCCTTGATTACCTCTGGATGTTCAGGGTAACACAAAGCACTTGTTCATTTAGTTCTTGTTGAATCAATCAATGAATCAGTTTATTAAAGACTGCATAAAAACGGCTTATGTTAGAAATGATATTTGATTTTTATTAATTTAAATCTATGTGATTTTCCTTGGGTTACTTAGGACTTAAAGAGGGTACAGACTGGTCTTACATATAGGTCTCAGTAATCAGCTAACTAAACAGTTAACAATGGGTGTATTTAACTTCTAGGCTTCATTTTTTCTGTTTCTTTGGGCTCAATTTAAGATTATGTATTTGCCATAAGCCATCAAAAAGTACAATAAAATAGGACTTCTGTCAAATTTCAAGATAATGTACATACCATGGTCTTTTTGTGTCAATAGAAAATATTTTAAACACAGAAAAGTGTAGAGCATAATACAGTTTACTTGCATTTTGGCCATCTAACTTTATCTCATCTTAACATCTGCCTATTTGCTTCAGATTTTTATAGAGATAAAATATTACATAGAAAGTTGAAAATGGTTTTCTTCTCTGAGTCCTCCATCTCATCATAGTCCTTATAATATACATAAATACAAATTTATTAATCTTGCACATATTTTAATATTTCTTTGTTGATAATTATTCCTAAATAATATGTTGCCTCTTTGGTATATTTTCAAATTTGATATACATAGCAGTGTTTTGTGCATAGCCAACACCCTGACTTTTTTCACTCAACATTAAGTTTTTGAGAATCATCTGTAAAGATACTTGTGACATTTGTAGTTCACTCATTTTCATTTCTGTGTAAAATTTCACTGGCAGGCAATTCTACATTTTGTTTTTCTAGTTTTTTGTGGTAGGACATTTCAGTTGTTTTCAGCAATACACCATTTTCATGAACGCGGGAGTAAGCTAACTTGAACTTTTTGTTTTGTGAATGTGTGCAAGAATTTCTGTAGGGTGCAGGCTTCACAATCTTTTTTACCTTATGCACTCACAGACAATGAGAGTATTTGTAAAGTATGTTTAGGTGAACAGACCAATTGCTTTTGGCTGGAGGTGGGCCGTTTGCCTCCCTACCTAAGAGATCATAGGGCTGAATGTCTTGCTGCAGCTGGTTTATCGGTGCCCTGGGAAGCTGTGCGCTGGAGCAGGGATCTTTGTATTCCTGGGGAAGGATATTTGACAACTACACACTTCCATATGTGTTTTTCGACTGATGGCTGAAACGTGATACTGGTATCTAAAAATTTTTAAAAGTAAGTTTCTATGATGTCAAAGCATTTAACTTTCAGCATATTATAAATGTTGACATTTAAAAGAAATATAAATCTTTTTATGTGTATCTACTGGACTCTAAACACCATAGTGATTTGATACTCTTCATTTATCTTTGGAAATGTGTGAAAGTTATGTGAACAAGTTATTTTTAACAATGTGAAGTTTGACATTCTTTTTGAATTCATGTTTCTATTATTATTCTTCCACGCTAAATTGTATTCTGATGTCATTTTTTGCATCTTTTTAGCTTTTACTAGTGCCAGTATTTAAAATGATGTTTTTGGAGGTATAATTTATATATGGTAGAATTCTCCAGAAGTAGGTGTGTAGTTATTTCGGTTTTGACACATGGTGCAGCAGTGTAACAAATGGCACAGTGGTGTGACCCTGTGGTCACAGTTGACATGTAGAATATTTCTAAATTTTTTTTTTTTTTTTTGCGGTACTGGGGATCGAACTCAGGACCCTGCGCTTGCTAGGCAAGCGCTTATTCCACTGAGCTATATCCCCAGCCCTACATGTAGAATATTTCTGTTCCTTTCAGTTTCCTGTTTTCTCCCCAGCTTCAGGCACCACTGATCTGAGTTTTGTCCTTACACCACTGCCCTTTCCATAAATGTCATAATACGTAATTAGAGTGGCTATAATGTGTTTGAGATTCATCCATGTGTTATCAATGCCCAGTTGCTGTTAATTACTGAGTGGCATTCTGTGGTGTGGGTGGAAGTACCATTTATCCCTTCACCAGTGTTGGACATGTGCGTTGCTTCCTGTTGGGACAGTTATGAATAATGCTGTGGTAAACACTTGTGTTCAGGTCTTTGTATGGATGCTGGGACTTCTGTTCATCTGGTGCTTATGCTTTAAATTTGTAAGAGGCTAGTGAGCCATTTTCTAGTTATGTATTTTAATGAACAAATGAAGTCTTGTGTTTTTATCATATAGATGTTTTTACAGTGTACATTCTTGGATGGCTAATTTGAATTAAACAGTGGATGTACAGTGTTACCACACGTACTTGTAATTTTGTGCATGAATGTGATAAGAGTACTTCAAATGTGCTTTGTTGGGGATGGTTTTCTAAAGAGGCTGCATTGCCTTTCATTCTCACGAGCAAAATATGAGACTGCTAGTTGCTGCTCACACTTTCTATTTCCTGGTCTTGTTTGATTTGGGGTTTTAGTCATTTCCTAGAGGTGCATAATGGTATCTTATTATCTACTTTTAATTCGCCCCTCTCCAGTGACTGATGGCTTCAACAACAGTTTTTTGTCCTTATTTACCATCCACATCTCTTTAGTGAAATAAGTATTTAAATTGTTTACCTAACATTTTAAAATTTTGAAAAAGGCAAGTTTTAAGAGATTTTTATATATTTCAGATACAAATTCTACTCTGTAACACTTTTCACTTCATTGTTTCTTTTAAAGAGAATCTTTTTATTTTAATAAAATCCACCTTATCAATTTTTAACTAATTCAACTGCATTAATTTTGTTTTATCTTAGAAATTCTAGCCCAGCCAGGCATGGTAGCACATGCCTGTAATCCCAGCACTCAGGAGGGAGGCTGAGGCAGGAAGATCTTTGTGAGTTTGAGACCAGCCTGGGCTACAAAGTGAGCTCAAGGCAGACTGAACGGCATAGTGAGACCCTGGATGAGAAAAACAAAAAAAAAAAGATAAAAAATAAAGAAATTCTAGCCCAAATGTGATGGTTAATTTTATGTGTCAACTTGCCTAGGTCATGGTACCCAGTTTTTGGTCAAACACTGATTGTGAGTTAGCTTCCCTACTGCTGAGATATGATCATTGACACCCACAACTTAGAGGAGAAAAGGTTTAGGGTTAGGGGTTCAATCTATGGTTAGTTTGTTGCAAGGCAGAAACATCACAGTGGAAGAGTGTGGCAAAAGAGGTGCTTCATTAATGGTAGCTAGAAAACATCAGGAGAGCAGTACCAGAGAGGAAGAAGCAAGGAACCAGTTATAGACCCTCAAGATCCTGCCTATGTACCTCACCCAGACAGACTGAGAAGTTTTTTTTTACTAATCCACTAGGCAGCTCCCAAGCTCATCAAGTTGATAGTCTACCTTGACAGTCACACTGATTTAGGTATTGCTGTGAATATATTTTAAGGATGTGATTAACATTTATTTATTTACTTATTTTGTTTTATTTTATATATTTTTTATTTTAAAGACAAAAGAATGGAGACATAAACCAGAATAACAAAAACAATACAGGAGATACAAAATTATAGATAGTAGAGAATTAGCACTGGCAGCTATATTATGTAATGTTATCGTCGCATTAGTTAACACAAAAATAATAAAGGAAATACAAAATTATAGAGAAGATAGTAGGGAATTAACAATGAATGCTGTATTACATAATGTTATCTTCACATTTGTTACTCAGTTATACAGATGATGGCTCGTTCAATTAATCAATTTTCTCCACCCTCATCTCCGCTGTTCTACCATCTGATCAGTCATCTTCCCTCTGATAATAACTGTACTTTTGGGTTTATTTACTCCCGTGGGCTCTCACATTGGGAAGAGACATAGCTGCTTCACATTATGCTGTAACAAATATGGGTGTACACAAATTGCTATGGCAGGAGCTGGAAAAGCACCCACGCTCAAAGACAGTAGATAGGCAGGTAACCAGGTTCACTATGGTCAAGGCCCCACTGACAAATCCTCAAGGCCATCGGGAGGTCTGGTTGAGTGGGCGGAGTTACCTAGTGAACCGCCAGGCTCCACCTTGATACAGCATGTCCGGAGGCCTGGCTGAGTCCTAAGGGTTGCCCAAGTAGACCAGCAGACTCTGCCCCAGTGAGGCTCTGCCAGGAGCCCAGTCGAGTCCGTGGGGGTGCGCCCAGCAGACCGCCAGGCTCTGCCCTGTCACCATGCTGCCAGGGGCCCGGTCAAGTCCATGGTGTCATCCCCAGTGGGCCGCTGGGCTCTGCCCCATTGCTGTGCTCCTGGAGGCCCTGGTCCAGGTCTTTGGGGTTCTCGTGTAGCCTGGAGGGAGCCCCCTCCCTGCTCAGGCTACTGAGCTCCCTGTCAAGGCCCCTGGGGTCCCCTGATAGGCCACTAGTGTCTCCTTACAGACCACCTATGACTCTTTGGAGGCTATCCCCGCCCAGCTAGAGAACTGGGTCTGCACCCTAATTCCAGGTCTTCACTTCCTCCCACCTCTTGGTCTCTGGTGCTGCCGCTCCCTGCCCTTTACAGCTGGGCATTGGGCACACTTATGATGCTGGGCACAAGCGGCATGAGGTCCCCCCCACCCATGCTCACTGAGGTAGTCCAGGGTGTGTGCTAAGTTTAGTTATTAGTTCTAGGAGAGAATTGGAGGATTTTCTCAGGTCTGCTGTGTGAGTATGTTGTCTCTTAGACTCCAGGACTGCTGCTTTTCATGTAATTTGTTGCTATGGGTTCATACAAGGTTCATATATGCAAGCAGTATGGAGTCCCTCTTGGTGCTCATATTAGTAGTTTAGGGAGAGTCCTGAAGCCCGTGGACTCATCCTGTTGCTGTTGGGAACACCATGCTGAGCGTGCGCGGGCCTCCAAGATTCAAGGTGCTCAGAGAGGGAGTTCAGGGTGGGAGCTGACACCTGGTAACTCAGCTCGTGCTTCCTGCTTGGTTTTGGAGTGAGAAGGGCATGGGGCTGTGTGGTCCACCTCCATCTGCAGGTCTCTGTTACTGTTTGTTTTTTGGCTAGATCCCTGGGAATTGCTGTGGCCCTAGGGTCACTGCCGCTGCTCTCTGCTGCCCTCTGCTGGTAGCTGCTTACAGAGGGGAGAGGTAGGAGGCCACACAGCCTTGGGGCAGGCTGTAGAACTGGGTGTGGTGGGCTGTGGACTGATTGCTCTGACTCTGCTTTGCCTCCGGGATCTGATTAGAAACGTTGCTGCAGAGTGGTGATTATGTTTTAGTGGCTATCATAACTTTTCATCCTCACGCTGGGTTTAACAACACCTCCCGACCACCTCCACTGCCTCTTTTCCCCGCTGCGCCTTCTACTGCTTGGTCCTGGACTAGGTCTCAGAACTCTGCTCTCCCCTGGCCAAGTCAGGAGGCTCCTATGAGCATGGACCTCTGGAGATGAAGCAGTGAGTGCCAGAATGAGGGACCAGGCCAAGGGTATGTTTGGAGCAGTGACTCCCTCCTTCTCTGCCTCCTCTTCCTCTAACTGCGCCATGACGGCCCTCCAAGCTTTTCCTCCAGGAGAGGTCTTGTTTGCTCTTTCTGAGGGCTTCAATTCTCATTTCAGATCCTTCCTGGGTTCAGGGTACATATTTTTCTCCGTTCTTTTTCTTTTTTTTTTTTTATTTTAAAAAATAAAAACACAAAAACATATTAACAAACAGACACAAATTAGAATAACAAATAGGACAATCAAAGCTGATTTACAGACAAGGTGACATGGACTCCACAATGGTTGTTGCTTTACCTATTGATATCTTTGAAGTGTATATACATGAACATAGATACAGACATACGAAATTGGTCAAACAATCATCTCAACAACAGAAAAACACAGAAAACAAAAGACAATAAAATAAAATAAACAAAAAAATTTGAAAAAATTAAAAACACCAATAGTTGCTGCTTTACATATTCATATCTTCGAAGTGTGTGCTCAGGACAACACATACAGACATACAAGATTGATCAAATAACCCGTCATCGATTATTGCTTAGCATTAAGTGATATAATACAATAGTAGAACCATGTTAGCCCTCCTGCATATATGTATATTCATATATACATACATACATTTTTGTCTTTTTCTTTTCTACTTTCCTTCATCCCATCTGTTCTTTGTTTTAGAACAGAT